>WBMZ01013773.1:39191-142360 GCA_013400975.1 Atrichornis clamosus
ACAGGTCAGGTGATCCTGCCTCTCTACTCAGCCCTGGTGAGGCCACACCTGGAGTGCTGTGTCCAGTTCTGGGCTCCTCAGTACAGGAGAGACTGCAGCTCCTGGAGTGTGGAGAGCGAGTACAGTGGGTACAGTGGAGGACAGTAAAGATGATTAAGGGACTGGAGCATCTTTCTTAGGAAGAAAGACTGAGGAAATTTACCTGTTCAGCCTCAAGATGATTTAGAGGGGACGTCATCAATGCATATAAGTATTTGAACGAGAGTGTCAAGGGGATGGAGCCAGGCTCTTCTCAGTGGTGCCAAGCAATAAGACATCAGGCAGAAACTGATGCACAGGAAGTTCCACCAGAATATAAGGAAGAGGTTCTTTACTGTGTGGGTGACCGTGCACTGGAACAGATTGTGCAGAGAGGTTGTGAAGTCTTCCTCATTGGAGGTACTCAAGAACCATTTGGATACAATCCTGTGCAATGCACTCTAGGATGGCCCTGCTTGAACAGGAAAGTTGGACCAGATGACCCACTGTGGTCCCTTCCAACCTGACCCATTCTGTGAATACAGAAATAGATTCACCATTTTCCTCTGGTGGCTCTTTGCAGCCACATCACTGCAGAGTACATGATCCTGTGGAGTACAGAGCAGTAGAGATTTAGGTCTCCGGAGTCCCGGGCTGGGAAAAGACCTTTATCTGTTCTATGGATAGATGTATGAAATTCAGCATGGAAGAATATAAAGCACAGCAAAGCATGAGAACAAACTTAGCTGTGCTTAGACAAAGGACTTGTGGTTGCTTCCTTCTCACCTTCTCTCTCATGACTGCATGGAAAATAAAAACAGTTAAGGCTATAAATAGAGCCACTAAGGAAGGAGAACAAATCCTTCATCATTTGTTAACACAAATCTCAGAATTTCTGCCACAGCATAACTTAAACATTTGCTTACATCAAAGTGGAGCATGATCAAAAACTGCAGTCTTCCCTCAAGGCTTTCATTCAAAAGAGAAATAGAGAAAGAAATGCACTCTACCTCTGTTACAAGATGCATTGTATAAATGAAAATTAGTGTAAACAGTCTGGAGATAACTAAATATTAAATGCACACAATTTATATAGCTTGAAGGAAAACAGTAATTGGTTAAGCTCACAAGAGAGCTGAAGCTCCACACACTATTGTTTTATTCTTTAGCAAACAGAGAAAGAAATGGGTAAAAAAGAGCTACAGCACCATTCATAGGTCATCATTATCTCCCTGAGTACCAGAAGGGAATGCCTTCATGTTTAGGCCCCTTCAGTCACAGACAATTATATTGAATTCTAAGACTTACCTAAATTAAGACACTCTGATGGATCCATATTTCCCCCAGGGATTGGTGTAGCCCACATCAGACACAGCAAACTGACCCTGAAGATGCCCGGTTTGGCAGGAAGGCTCCTAATGCAAACACTGAGTTATTCAGCAACAGAGCCAAGCCCTTGCCCACACAACATCCACTCACACACCGTGAACACAAGCTGTAAATCTCTCCTCTAGACAGCGCAACAATGGAAAGACCTTCAGCACCTATAACCACAAGAGGTAAACTCTGCACTGGGCCACCAATAAAAACCAGGGCAAACTAAGGGCATGGTCAGTGTTGTAAATACCTTGTAAGAGTGGGAAATATCTTGGGAAAATTCCTTAATGGACCACCCGCCATTTTTTTCCAGAAAAGCTTTGTTTTTCCTGCTAATATCACCCAGGGAACATTCTTTCATGAATCTGGGAAACTCTCAGTGTTCCTGGTACGTCAGCCTGCTCTGTCAAAGACACACTCTCCCGTCAATCAGTTAATCCAGTTAATGAGTGGTAGTTAATCGAGTTAATGACTGCAAACTTAAGGATAGGATGTTACCAGGCAGCTCAGAGCTTTTCTCCATGGGTTGCTACTGTCCACAGCCTTTATGGAAAGCGAAACATTTTTCTATTTATTTTAAGGTATTCTTCAAGGCTAGATATGTATCTTACTATAAGTTTGCATAGAGCTGAGCACAGGCTTTGGTGGCATTGCAATGCATATTTGCCAGTTTTTTAGTAAATATTCCCAGTGATTTCAGCAGGGAATTGTGCTGCAAAATTGCTCTTTAAGACCTTGTAGTTCCTACTAAAATCCGAAGGACATAGAAATGATGTCGGGGAATACCTCAGATCCTACAGCAGGTCATCAAATACTGATTTCAGAATATTTCTAAAGTGTAATTCTGATCATAAGTAAGTCAGAAAATGACTTAAAATTTCTAAGTGTACCTCATCTCCAGGGTATGGGGCAGGATTCAGATCCCCAAATTTACACAAGAAGTTGTGTGTTTATGTTTGAGGTATACTCAGACTCCAGATTCTCTTTAGAGTTGAACAAGAACTTCCGGCAGATGAATAATTTTGTCATGAAATGGTCAGCTAAAGTCAGACTTAGGTTTTAAATAATTAATAATTAGAGGAGGTGAAATTTCTATATGATGAGGGAAAGTATTGGCAGGTCTCGTTTCCTGAGTCAGTTTTCTGTCTTTCTGTTACAAACCTGGTTGCATGCAGCTTCTTGGATATATGTTTTTATTCTTTTCCAGGTGAGGATTGAAGTTTCATTACATTTATTTATTTTTTGTGTGAATTTTAAAGAGCCATAATCATTCTTCTGTTAAAAATAATTTTTACTATGTGTGGTAAAAGCTTCTGTTTCTGACTATTTCTTTTTTTATTTGTATACCTGCTCACCCCCAAATGATGGTCAGTCAACAACATGTGAGTTTTTGTATGAAAAATTTCTACATATCTTTTTGAAGAGAATGCAGTATAGTAATTATAGGATAACAGTGTGACTGTAGGTCTAGCCAAGCTTATTAGATTCTTTAAAGGGACAGGATTCAGCCTTATTGTAAATCATTTCTACAGGTGATCAGTCTATAGATGTTTGCACTGTGCTATCAGGTCACTGTGCAATCAGACACTCCTCACGTATTTACAAATCCATGATGGACTTTGCCATTGTTCTAGCATTTAAATTGCTCAGTTGAGCAGGTTATAACCACCAGAATTTTTCGTGATGGTAGAGGTGGAAAGTAATGCAATTTATAAGTTAGTATAATTTTAGTTTTCTCTCATCATAGGCCAGAAAATAATAAGTACAATAATGATCTCCGCATCATATATGCAGCCCTGAGAAATGAATTAGGTTGTCTGTCAGGGAAGGAGTAATGTGTATTACTTCCAATACCTTTCTCCACTGGGTTTCCCCCTTTTTTATATGTATATTTTATACTTACCTACAAATAGAAAAACATTATTTTTTCATATTAAAGCTACTAGCCAGCTAGTCCTACACAACAACTTAAAACAAAAATAGAGTATAAATTCCTTACATGTGTTAAATTGAAATATACCTGATTTATAGTCATGTGTTAAAACAGCTCTCTCAAGATTTCTAATCTCCATTTTGAGCGTTTTCTTGGCCTTTAGAAATCTATTATTAATGTCTCCTCATGAACCTATAACTCCATATAAACATATGCAAGCATCAGAGAAGAAAATTGTCTGCCCAATGGAAATGGAGATCTAAATTTAGAGTAAGTCGGTATTGTAAAGGATGTTTGGGCAAATGGAAATAGAAGGGAATTGTCTTTTGGGGAAAGAGAAATTAAAGTAATAAATTTTGAAGGACAAGGAAGATGCAAAGTTGTGCAAAACTCTAAATGACAGGATTGTAACTGCAAATGGGCTTGGTCTTTCTTCCTAGTTGTAATCCCACTGAGAGTGATTCTCCAAGATTCCTGCTTTGGGTGCTAACTCTGCACATGGTCTGCACAATATTCAAGGCAGTTCTCCATCCCTATTTGGAAGAATTCCTGTGAGGCCTATTTTTCAGATATAAACACTGCCCAGTTTCCTTCTACACACACTGACTGAGTACTGAGGACAAAGACAGAGTTTCCACTGGTTCCTAAGCTGACAAATAGAGTAAATTTCTGACCAATGCACTTATCATTCGGGCTTGATTTTTGACTAACATAGTGAAGATTCAGGACGCCAGAGCAAACAGAGAGCGTGACCTCAGGAAAGTCCCAGAGTAGGATTACTTTTCATTTTCCATTGGCATTTTTCAGAAGGGAAAAGTGGATCAAGGCAAGGAAGATGTTCATTTAAAGCACACTGGAAGTTATCATACATCAATTTGTGGAGGAGGAGGAAAATTGCACCAAAGTCAACCTCAATAAACAAACAACTTTCTATGTTTGAAGAATTTTAGTCTTGGTCCTATCTTCTCCAATGAATCTGCCTGAAATTTAATCATACCCTAGAAGAGTTACTCATTCTGTATCAGTAGCACTCAAAAAGTTAAACCATGTTTACTCAAACTCATATTTTTTCTCATGCCATCTGGCTCAAAGTCATTGAATGCAACAGAAAGTGAGCCATTTCCTTATTTTCTGGGCCATATAATTATTATTATTATTAGATATTCAATTTTCATTCCCTATATAGATGTATTTTACAATGTGTATAACTATACACAAATAAAAATCTAATTAAATCAATACATACCCTACATTTTCCAGCTAATCATATCAATAATTATCCTTTATTTTCTCTATTTATATGAATGGATACCTGAGAAAACAAATAATGCAATGTTGCTGTGGATCTAAGAAAGTAAACTGACTTCCAAAGCTGGGGAATTTTTGGTGAAAATGTAATTTTCGGAATAACGAAGCCATTGTTATTTAAAAATTAAGCTTACCCATATGAAGCCCAACAAAGTTCTGTCAATAACCTCTCCTAATAACTACCTACCTCTACAAGAATACGCTGATCATAGAAAGATGGTGATAAATAATAGCCTGTTTGCTTTTCCACTGCAATGATGTTACTTACCCATATTTATAACATGCCATTTACTAAAGTGTCCATGTTTATAGGCTTTCTGGAAAAGTCTGATAAGGGCAGAGATTAGTGGCAGGCTATGCTCCAAATGACTCAAACTTCCTTTCCCTGTTGATGCTGACTTTCAGCAAAGCTGGAACAGAGCACTCGGCATCCTTCAGCAGTTCATCTTCTCTGCTCTCCTTGAGCTATGTGGCAGCGGGCACGAAAGGAATGCAAAGTCATGCTCTTGTGCACTGCCCTTCAGCTTCATTATTTACTTTACACTCTTCTACCTGAATGCATCAGAAAAGGCTCTTTTTAAGACTTTTCCCTCTCTGCCTGTTTTTAGCAGGAGCCTGCTGTGTGGCACAGTTACTCTAACTTAAGCTGGTGGGAGGGCATGCTCGATGCCCTCGATGCTTCACTAGGTGCTGGGCTGAAGGGGGTTCCTCACAGCAATGTTCTGAAAATCTTTGTTATTTTTCCCTTTTTTTCCAGTGCCCACCCACCCTGCCTATGGCATGGCCATTCTTTAATTACAGCCCAGACTTAATGCAAATTCTCTCTGAAAGCATTTTTAGGGAGTTCCAGAGTTATTTTTCTTTTATGAGGGTTGAATGGTAGCTTTGACGACATGTGTATATCCAGCTTAGCAAACTGGATACATAAAAGAGGTAAGAAAGGGCTTTGTTGTGCTTTCAAACCTTTGGTGTAAAACTTTGGCTTCTGCCAGTGCCACAGGAATTTTTCCAGAGTAAGGAATAACTTTAATAGGTATTCCACTGATGTCTAATATGGAGAACAAGAAACAATTATCGAGAATTAACTCATTATAACTGGAGTGTGAGGACACTGTGGAGGGTCTACTGAAAGCAAAGAGCAGAAAACCAGCCCATAACTTCTACCAGAGCTGCCAAACTTTGGAAACCTGGCCTGGGATGTGGAATAAAAGCCATGCTGGTATTGCACTTTGCTGATAATGTCCTTCCATCCGTTGTGTGGCCCTGAAACAACCTCATCAGACGGTCGTTTGTCAAAAACAAATTTAGACCAATCTACCATATGTAATTTACAGTCATGTCTTGACAACATACTGCAGTTATCCCCAGCAGACACAACTGTTTACATTTTATACACATAATTGGGTCTGGTTCAGTAACATTTTTCATTGGTGTGTCTGCCAAAATTATTAAGCTATTAGTACATGCTGAATCAGTGCCAAGCTAAATATTTGCCAATAAAATTGGCCTTATCTGTATAAATGCCAAAAAGGTTTATGTTTTTTGGTGTGCGTGTGTCTATTTTTAAGACTTTACTCCATATATGTATATGTAAGTGTTAAACAACATGACTGGACATTGATGTAGAGTATTAGATCAAGATAGGCTAGAGTTTGGATGTGGCCCATGGGATCACATCTTCTCTGCCATGTTTTCTTCTGCCATGGAACCATAAAGGCTATCTAGTTCCAGTGCTGTTGCCGTAAGCAGGGAACTCTTCCACTAAACCAGGTTGCTCAAAGCCCTGTCCAACCTGGCCTTGTACACTTCCAGGAACGGGCCAGCCACAAATTCTCTTCTCTGTTGGCACAGAGGAGATCTATAGTGTCCAGTAGTAAAACCCAGGAAGGAATCTTCTTGATAAACCACTTAGCAAGGTGTGGAGGACTAGTCACCATATCCACACTGAACTTGTGGGAGAGAGAGATCCTTAGGCTGGCATTTGGTTCCCACCATGCAACGTTCAGCCCACGCTTTAAATATGAACATGCAACACTACACAGCCAGATCATCACAGCCACTCTGACATCCATCTTTCTGTCTAACTCCCTGAATTAGGTGTCTAAATCCACATCCAATCTTCGCTACTTACAAGGAATTACAGAAGCTTAGCTAATTGCATATGTTTTTTTAACACGTAGTTTTTAAAAATCTTAACGTGTATTTGTTTTTTGACTGGTCATAAAAGTCACCTGAAAAAGAGCAATTTTGTTACTGGGAGGTAGATTCTTTTTCAGCACTATCTGCAGCTTCAACACCGATTCAGGAAAATGCTTTCTCAAAACCACTTACCCACACTGCGTCTCAGCTTCCCAACTGAAGAGGAGGTGTGCTATGTTATTTAAAAATGCCTCTTTTTAAATCTTATGGAGAGGAAAATAGTTTGTAAGTGGCAACTGTTCAGGAAAATTTTCTCCCACCTCCTCAGGAAATAGGTTGTTTACTGTAATATTCTCAGTATTTCTTATTCAGACCATGAAAATGTAAGTCCTTCAAACTCTCCTATTCCTTGCGATCTCTCCTTCCCTGTAACCCATTCATGGGAAGCAAAGAATGACCTGAACTCCCATAAATTTATGCAGGGCTTGCTGTGGCTTAATTTATGGTGAACAGGACTGATTATTAGTATTGAGCCTCCTGTGAGGTTAAAGAATAGTGCTGAGATAAAGAACAGAAGTACAAGTTTTACTTTTCTGTGTAATTGGACATCAGAAATGGATTCTTGTATTTATTAGGGTTAGAAGATGCATAATTAACCTGACACAGGTAGATGACAGTCTGCAAATCTGTTTGATGTGATAGCATCAGACCTCAGTTCAAACAATGAGAAGGGGGCAGATTTTCCAGCCTCATTAAAATGTCTGTGGTATTGCTATCTACCTGGGTTTTACAGGTGCAATTCTTCTTATCCTAATGTACACATATAAAATACATCAGCTAAGAAGTTCTGCAGAAGGCTCTTTCTCTTCATTGACAGTGGATAAAGTCCAGGGTGACTAGCCAAAATATGGATGTCTGCACTGCTGAGAGCTAAAATATAAAGCATGGCAAATTCTACTTCTATAAATCACCAAGAGGTTCTGTTTTGTTTTTTTTTAAATCGGTTTAATTTCTCAGGTCCCAAAACTTTGGTGGTTTTTTAAAGTACTCAACAAAGCCACATGAGTTACCCAACATATGGGAAGATCAACATGCCAATATATTATTAGTTTATTAATCTGAAAAAATATATTCAGTTTAACATCTCCAGTAATGTATTTCCCTGGAATGAACATACAAATGTATGAAATACAAGACTTCAAAACCAAGTTTAATTCCTCCTGGTTTTTAAAGAGCACTCTTTGAAAAGCACAGATTTTCATATCATCATATTGTGGTATTTTTAGTGCTTTTTATTTAATTTTAATCTCCTTTTTAAGGTAAGCTATGCGGAGTTGCACCAATTCTCCACTCTTTGGATGACATCCCCTAGAAGTCATCGAGCATGAAAGAACAACAAGTCAGCCTTGATCTCACCTTCTCTGTATTTGAAATACGGCTTTTATCTTAATGTTCCCTAGCTATGTGTCCTTTGATTAACACAACCACTAGCCATCACTTCTATTTTTTTTTCAATTAGTCAATGTACAACAGTCATCAAGAAGCCTTGAGGTTAATTTTAAATGATTTCCCATATGATAATTAAGAGATGGCATTCCTGCAGTGCTACCTGTGCAGCTGCACAGTGTAAGGTGGTGGACTTTGCCTGTGGGAATGCCAAGAACGGTTGTAATCAATGATCTTAAGCATCTTTTCTGACTTAAATTCCTCTATGAAGACAGCAAGGCAGTGTTCACACCCACAACGCCTTTGGGCAGTGTAAGGTTCATCTTCGTCTCACCCAACCTGGCTGATGTGTATAGGTAAGAAGATAGTTTGGCCTGGAATTTCTTCCATTAATGGGTGCAGACAGAATGGAAGTTCCCAGGGGTGGTTTTCTCATTAAGAGTTATGAATGTTCTCTGGCGGTGACTATATGTATATCCAGGGGATGTAGGAAATGGGATTAATCTCACAAGACTGCTGCCCCTTGCTAGTTTTCTAGACTTCCCCAATATATAGAAAATAAAAAGTTACACTTTTCTGCTCAATTTAACCGCCCTGTTTTATATGTTCACTGAAGGTGAAAGGAACTGGATATTTAAAATCCCTTTTCTTTATGAAGTTTAAAATAGACATTTAGGGCTTTTTTAGGTGAGATGAATGCTGCCTGAAATAGGGATAAGTGGGGTGATACCAGGCTGTAATTCTTCTATTCATTATTTTACTGTATAGTGAAAAATGAAAATTCCTTGTTTCTTATAATCAGAAAGGGGTTGTTGAAATCCTATGAAAAAATGGATATAACATTTCTATGAAAAAAAAAAAAAAGAAACATAGGATGGTTTACCTGGAAGGGACTGCTCTGGCATTGATCTCCTATGCATTACATCCCTACTTCTGAACATGTCCTTCTCCTGTTGTTTAGTTCCCCAGGGCTGTGCAGCTGCTCTGAGAAAGAAGACACCACCATTCATGTGAGGGATGACAATCCTTCATCACTTCCACCTTGCCACCCTGACAACTGCTGACCATGATGGGAGCAACACAGAAAGGAACTGCCTTTATTATGTATAATTTTTTTAACATCAGTAAAAAATAAAGCTTTCCACCTGCTATTTTGCAGCTGAGTTTCTAATCTCTGGTGCCAGCCCGGCTGCTGGGAGATGACCCTCAAGCAAGAGAAGCAGGGTCAGGCACGCACACAGGGCAAGATGGCTGTGCTGATGTGATGTGACACACACATGTCTCTACAGCACCAGTAAAGATATCCCCAGTTGCTAATTGCTGGGCAAAATTCGTTATTTCCCCCATAGGGAGCAAGTCTGGACTGCATTCAGCATGCTGGCATAGAAACTAACATCAGAATTATTTATCTTGATTTTCCTATGGAAATACATGGTCAGAGAGTTTTGGGGTTTTTTTAATGATCAGCCATAAGAAGTGGCAATTAATCCTAAAGGATAACTCCACATATCAGTGTTGGCTCCAGCTATTGGTGGGACTGATAAAAGAAACACTATATGATCCTGCCCCACAGGCTCTGGAACCATTGATAATCTGATAATGAGTGCTGCTTATTAGGTGCTTTCACATGTGTTTTCTTTGATTTAGAGTCCAGCCCCTAAACAGCAATTTGTTCACTTTATAAAGAAAACAACTTGCAAGGCCTTTTGGAGACCAAGCAGGCAAATGCTTCCAGACCCCTCTGCAGTTCTTACTTTTCTGGTCAGAGCTCATTTGTCTGCAGCAAATTTGGGTGACAAGCCTGAGAAAAGTCACCTTCAACTTACGTGCAAAGCCAGGCATTAAAAGAACTCAGAAGGTGTTGCACATCCACCACGTTTTGATGATTACCAGAGACCCCTGCTCTCCTGACAACTAAACCTGAAAAATTGTGACAGCCAGCATGGGGCATGGAGGAAGGGATGGTAGGAGCTGAATGTTTGAGTATCAAAAGTGAAGGTAAAGAGCCAGCACTATAGGTCGTCAGTGTTCAGATAATTCATTTTACAGCTGAAAGCAGTGACTTAGGTGCTTAACTTCAAATATCAGCTGGAAAATGACCTCAGTTTTCTGATCTGTAAAATAGGTCTAATTCTATTTGTCTTCCTCTTGTGCAGCACGATGCATTTGGGTTGCTAATGTTTTTGGGTGCTCCAGGCTTCTTAGGAATTACGAACTACTCAAGCAGTGGTGCAAGCACGGTGAACACAGGTGCACCCTGCAGTATTGAATATGCATCTCATCCATATAGGATGCTAATGCCAGTTTAAAGAGGAAAAGGAAGTCTTGAACAGATATTTTTCTGAATTAGCAAAGACTATAAGGGTGTAGTGGAGTCTGAAAGAATTTCAAATGAGGAGTCAAAGCAGACACTTACTATCTAGTGTCCTTACCAGGATATACCTACAAGCCTGTTCCCATTATTTGTTACTAAAATATGCCTTCCTTTGGGTTCTTATTATATGCATATGCATATACATAGCTGGTGAGCGGAAGGGGTCCAAAGTTCAGGGTATCGTACAATAATTTCAGTTGGAGGGAGCTTTTGGAGACCTTCTAGTCCAATATTCTGCCCATGGCAGGGACAGGTTTGAAGTAGAATCTGATTAGGGAATTAGAACAAGTGGCTCAGGGCCCCACCAAAACCAGTTTTTAATATCTCCAAGGATGGAATTTCCTCCTGTGACAGTGTTTGACTAAACTCATTGTGAACAATACTTTCCAAATATTTAAACCAAATATTCCTGTTGCAATGTGGACCAGAACACACTCTGGAATGTTCCAATTTATTTTCTTAAAATTCTTCCTCTGTGACACTGTGAGAGTACAAATCTCCCTCAGACCACACACCCCACTTGCAAAGTAGAAATAACATTTCTTAACAGACATACTTTTCTGTCCATTTGCTCTATATAGAACTAAAGTATTTGGGGATGGGAAGTCTAGCATTTTGTGCAAAAGTGCTCTGATATAACTCACACTACCAGATAGTGCCATTAAAAATTGCTAAGTGATCATGGCGATCAGACATATATGACAGAAGCATCCCAACATGCTAGGTATCCCTAGATGCTCCTGTTTCTAAGAAATTTGTAAACTTTATATAAAAGTACATTTAAATCCACAAGAATGATACTCAGTTTGAGTTCTGAGAGAAGGTTTTAGATATAGTTTTAGTAAAATCTGGTTTCCATATCAGATAAAAGACCCTCAGAAATCACTCTTATCTTCACACTGATATAACTTCAAAATGCCACACATGAAGCACTCCAACATCATTAACTGGTGTGCAGTGTTGATTTTCATGCTGCAATTTTGATTGAAAACAGGAGTTTATCAGTGAAATGCTGAAATAGCCTTGAAGATGGGGAAGTGAATGAGTATAATTGCTGATGGGTTCTTTTTATTATCAAGGAGTCTTGATTATAGCTTCATAGACTTAAATTATGGCAAATCAAGGACAAGATCAATTTACTATCTAAGCAAATATTTATATGAATCTGGAAATTTGCATATATTGATCCATTTATAAGGACCATAATTCTTTCTGCAAAATACTTTGGCATTGAGCAGTGCTCTTTTTCCTATATGCTTCCTCAACAGTAAGGAGCTGAAAGTCATGAAAAAAGAAGACACCATTTTGGAAGTCATAGGGCTCATCCCAGGCAAATGCAGCTGCAAACCCAAGTCAATGGTTAAGGACAACTCCTTAGATGGAGGCTGATTAATGTCAGGGCAGACAAATAATTGATAGCCAGTCTGTGTAGTAAGTTAGAAATCCTGCTTGAAGGAAAAGAAATTGTTCAGAGAATCTAGCTGTCAAGTTGGCAACTGTCCATGGGCAACATTACCCAGGGCAGAGCATCAGCTGCAACATCCCGAGTTGCCCAGAATTCGTAAGAGGTCACCTCAATATAAAGTAGAAGAGCATTCCTAACTTGTGGGATGAAGAGGGATGGCTGTGAAATGATGACCATCCCCAACAAAGGCTGCTTTTGTCGGAGGAAAAGGCGAGTGTGGGGGCAGGGAAGAGAAGAGGCAGGATTATCTTTTGTTGCATTTGACAGTTGAAAAGGCCCTGGTGAATAATTACCCTTAAAACTAACAAACAAGGAGAAAGAAAAAAAATGCATAAAAAGAGAAGAAAAAAAACCCCTTGACCCCTCCCCAGACACAATAGCTCCCTTTGAAATAAAAACAAAATAAAAATAACTTGTAGGGGAAAAAATAACTTAATTTGACTTTCCTTTCTGCTTTTGGCAAGCATACAGACACACTCACATATATATGTACAATTGGAAGGCTTCCCCTGTCACAGTTGTGTTAAACTTTTCTAGACTTGATCCATTCAGCAGCAAGGATTATGCAAAATGCAAAAAAAAAATCAAGGAAAACTACAGTAGCAAAAAGCACACCCTTGGTTGAAGGCCCCATTGGTTAACCATAAATGAATGATTCCTGGTGAGACCAGTTGTTAATCTGTTTTGCATACTCCTTATTTTGCTCTTAATTGGCATTATATGGAAACTTATCTACAAGACCATGGGAACCAAAGAGCATCCTTTTCCCCCTCCTTTTTCAAACAAGCAGAACCCAGTTAAAGCACAATTATCTCTCTTTTGCTATTAGCATTATCCAGTAACAGAGAGACACAGATAGGAGAAGCTTTGTTAGTCTGAGAGCAGTCACCTTTTCTTATGAACATTTTTGTAAAGGTCATAAAGAAAATAAAGGAGACACAAATAGTCCAGGCTTTGGTGAGCTGAAGGGCAGTGGTTTTTTTTTAATATTTGATCTGGATTTTCAGATGATTTTCTAAATACATTTATTTTCATCAGGGAGTAACTGACCTAAGATTCAAAATGCACTCATAGAGTTTGGAGGCAAGCCTGGAAAAATAAAGGGGATGGCCAAAGAAGAAGAGAAAAAGTAGACGCAGGTGTCTTCCCAGAAAGTCCAAGCTGTCTCAGAAAGTCATTGACAATTCCACTACAGCTCCTCTGGCATGACTATGGAAAAATATCTCAGGGGAAAACAAAAGACCCATTTTCAAACTGGAGCTTAGAGTCAACTCCTAAATCCATATCCTGCTGCTGAATATTGCAAAGTTACACATGAATTCCTGCAACCCTGACATCCACATGGATGGTCAGCACTCCAAGATGATCATGACTTAGGGAGGGTTCCAATGACATGATTTGTGGGGTTTTTTTGACACAATCTTTGAGGTGTCCTTGGAGAATGAACACCCGCCACTGTTCTCAGTTACATATGTGCCTGGCTGTGACAGACTTCAAAGATAGCTCTGCATACCTTCCATATCAGAAGCCATCCCCAAGTTAGCAAATATTTGCACTACCACTCATCCTGTCTCCTCAGCAGCTACTAAGAATATGCATGTGTCAGGAAACATTATGTATTTTATCACTTCAGCAAGTCATGCCATCACAATGCAATTCGTGTCCCAGTTGATTCCCTCAGTTTTCCCCCTGGATGACAACTACAGGCTTTAAAATACTGAGCAAGGAAACAAACAAACTGACTTACTTTTCCTTTTTAAATTTTCTTTGGGATATTCCTCTGCTTCATTTTCATCATGTAGCAGGTACAGTTCACATATTTTGGTGAAGACGAATCCAGTGTGTTAAGGCAGAAAGCAGAATACTCCTCTTAGAGATGCCCCAGAGGTGCCCATCTGCTGCCCCAAGGTCTTGTCAGCAAATCTCAATGTTAACATTTTTTACAGTTTAAGTTTACACTCATTGCATGGGCTTGCAAATTGATTTAATTTTCCAAAAAAGTCAACAGAATAATGCCTGGGAGGATGGTTTTTAGGATGCCATCATCTCTTTGACCCTCTACAGCAGATCTCCTCCTTTCCTCCTTGGAGAGCTCAGTGCTGCAGCTACACAGTTCTTCTGTCCAAAGAGAAACCTGTGTCAGTGCACGTGCGCTGTTTGCTTTTGTCATGGCACGCGTGGTTTTTGCTTTTACTACAGCTGGCCAGTGCAATGGCAGGGAGAGAGGCAATGTCCCCTCTCCAAAAGCCAATGGAACAGAGATGGCTGCCATAGATGCTCTACATAAGCAGGGCAATTGGAAACAGGGAAAACAATTCTGCCGGTTGATTTATTCCCAGATTAGTTGGAACTTCTGCTAGATGGTTAAGTGTGCTAACAGATCACCAAGGAATGGTAAGGAATTGGTTAAAGAAATGAGAAGATCTAACACGGGGCAACAACATGGAAATTATGCCACTGCATTTAACAACAAAAATACAAAAATTTCCCCTGTGCCCTCCCATCATGTAATACCCAGAGGCTGCTCTGAGAGCAGTGGAGCAGGATGAACAAATCCCTGTCTTCCAGCACAAAGATGAAACCTGCAGGCAGACAGCTGCACTGGAAAGGATTGAAATTAATGTCAAGGAATAGATGAGATTTTGGTGGAGATTTTGATGAGATTTATTGCTGCAAATGTTTTCCCTGGCAAATGTCACACCATTAAAATGCAAAAATCCACCCTCAGCAGAATTAAGAAAACAAAGAGAAACTCAAAAACACTGTCCAGATAAAAGACAGCTTGAAACTCAGTCCTCAGCCTCTCAGAGTCATGGATGGCCTTCTTTGTAAGGAATGTGTAGGAGAAGTGCAATAAAGTCCTTTCACCTCATCAAGGCCTATGACTTCAGAGCACATATTTTATGGACAGAAAGGATATTTTGCCAACATCCTTCAGGGTGTGTCTGAGTCTAACTGGGAACAACCCTTGGAGCAAATCCTGCAGCTGAGCACTGCCCAGCACAGCTGCATTGTTTATACACATGGTCTAATATGGGTGAATTAAGATCCTGTAAATATAAACAGCATATTCTGTGTTTGCCTGTTGAAGAAGCTCCTTGGGGAACCTCTCCTGCTCTGTGCTTGATGGGACAACCCGAAGAATTACTCCTTAATAACTGGTAATTACATTTAAAAGTGCCAGTTCCCTGCAAAAGTGGGGATTGCAGGTGAATTGTGTGTTTGCCTCAGAGGACAGCTACTCTGCATGAGACTGGCCAAGATAATATTTATTTTCACAAAAGGACTGAATTCTTTGTAGGTCTGAGTTCATGCCTTAGGCATGCACCTGCCTTCCTCCCCCCGCAAATATTGTATTTACCAATACTTGAAGAAAACAAATTGTTTTCATCATGCAGGGATGAACAATCCTCCTTGAGCCAGATGTCCAGCTCAGAAAAACATTTCTCCAGCCTTTGGATTCTCTGTATTTGGGCTGCTGTTCTTATAGGCACTTATATTTGTTGGTCCAGCTAGATTTGGAAGATCTTTGTGAACACGGACACAGGCAACTTGTCTTTTCTGAGCTGGCATGTAGTTCAGAGGTGCTGATATCTCTATTAAAATCCAATGTAGTAAACTTTACCAACAAGGACACATTCGGTTAATATACTGACAATATACTAACATTGTAAGAGTTATCTATATACACATTATTTTTCTATATTGCTGATATAACTAACACAACAAGTGTTCAGGATGGTAGTTTCAGCTTAACCAGACTAGACCGTTCCTGCTAACAGGTTAAGTGTGATAAAATAAAGAACTTACTTCTTTGCCTAGAGCAGGTAAGAGTCATGCCTGCTTCCAGCACAAGCGTCTTGCGCATCCAGCACAAGAAAACAGACTTAATTTAGCAATATAGCAAAAAAAGAGACTACTCCGCTTCAAAGACACCTTACCATACCCTACCAAATTGATGACTGTCCATTATTATCACTGGTAACACTATGCTGTTATTACAAAATGGAATCAGTGAAGAATTTCACCTGTTGAAGTATATTTTAAATTGTCTTCCATATTTAAGCCTGTCCTTCATGTTAGGGCTTAATAGGACTGCTCACAGGAGCTAAACACATGCTGAACAGTTTTGCAGCAGCAGTACTCAAGGGTGCTTTCTAGCACCAGGTGAAGACAGATTCTATAACTCACTTTCATTTATTTTCCCATACTTCTGTGTTTTGGATTATCCTGTTGCATGAGAAATGAATGCCCCTACTCATGTTCTTGTTTGTTTTGCCTGATGACATGCAGGGTCTTCATAACCCCAGTGAGAAAGCACACTAAATATCAATTTCCCCAGCAGCAGAGTTGAGAATAGTCAGACACAGTTGCAAAATTAGCATTAAAGTGAGATGAAAAAGCACTTCCTTTTTTCATACAGGAACATTTTATGCTCTCCTGCAAAATGGAAGCTATGCTTATGTGCCTCAAAGTAAATTTTGCTCCCTCACCCCACCCTATAAGTCTAATTAGAATCTGTAAATTAAAACAAGCCTAGCTTGGGACAGTCAGAGCATTTGAAAGCTTTACCAGGAACAAAATGAGTTTATTTCAGCTAACATGAGTGAGCAAAAGCATATTCCATTACCTAAAGGGGCTACAAGACAGTTGGAGACGGACTTGTGACAAGGGTGTGGAGGCACAGTACAAGGGGAAATGATTCCAACTGACCGAGGGCAGGTTGAGTTTAGATATTAGGATAAAATTCTTCACTATGAGAGTTGTGAGGCAGTGATAGAGGCTGTCTAGAGAAAATGTGGCTCCTCCATCCCTGAAGGTGTTCAAGGCTGGGTTGGATGGAGTTTTGAGCCACCTGGTCTAGTGGATGGTGTCCCTGCCTGTAGCAGTAGGTTGGAATTAGATGATCTTCATAGCCTCTTCCAACCCAAACCATTCTGTTTGTCTATGATTTCATGATCTTATGAAAAGCAAGCAGGGATGAAAATCACTGGATGCATAGTTGCCGTTTGAGACCACAGTGAAGTCAGCTCTCTGTACCTTGGCTGTGGTTGACACACCAGGGCTTGCACACAATCCCCAGGGGTGGCACGTGCCACATGGCACTGCAGGCTGTGCTGCTCAATCCGGGCTGCAAAGTAAGGGGTGTCAAGGAGCTTTGGCACGGTGGGGTTCTGACCTAGGACAATGCTACTGTGCTTACAGGAGATACACATCTGCTGCAAGGGGGAAGATATTCAGGGATGGAGAGGGAACTGAGGGTGCACCGCTGCATCTGAGGCATCTGTGCCCTTCAGAGTCACTGCTCTGACTGTAGCACACACAGGCTATGTTGGCCTTATGCATGGCACTGTTAGAATTGTCTATAAAGTACATTGTGACATCATCCAGAGATCCATAAAGAAGCCCTGAGTGAAACTCAGTAAGATCATGAAAGCAGCAAAACTGTGCCAGAGCATCTGGATGGCTCAGACTGTTCATTGAGGTGGGGGGTATGGCTGAAAGCTGTTGCACTGTGCAGGCTCTGGGTTAAGCCTATGCCATTAATTCTCTCCACTTAGCACATTGTTTGCAGAAGGAAGGTGCTATGATGTTTTGGTGTATTTGTTAAACCTGCAAGGAGATGAGCAATAAGTATCCCTAGGGGAAGATTACTTTGAGATACACCATATCTGCAGTTAAGGCGGTTACATTGCTAGGAAGTTACCTCCTTTTTCAAACAGTGTAATGATGGGATCTTTGTTATTGCTTTGCTGTTGTGTATCACTTCTTCGGAGGGTGTGAGATCACATCTCCTGCATGTCACAACAGGAGGAACAAAATTGGGCTGAAAATAGTTTTCTGCAGCAAAGCAAAAGAAAAGCAAAATCTGGTGGCCAAGAAATACATCTGTAATTTACTCGCAAATCAGGGAGAAAACGATTGACAGACAATGTACACACAGATCTTGTAATAAACTTCTGAGTTCATACTGGTTTCTATGCCCACCCCCCACCCCTCTGCACACTCCACATCCAAGATGCTAATTACAGCTTTCCTGTTGTTTTTGAGTTCCTCCTCTGTTAAATAATGGGAGAGGGAAGGATTATGAAAGCTGATGCACTTGACAGCAAAAATAAATAAGCAAATGTATACATAACTAACTAAATAAATAATGAATCTAGTAATCTCCAAGACAAGGCTGTTCTATCCTTCCTCCAGTATCTTGAGCCAAACTTCAAGGGTTATTCAAGAAAAATGATGATCTGGCACCTCAGAGTATAAGAAATAAGTGTCAATTAATGCTTAATTAACACTGCATGGCATTGATTTGAATAAGTAGAACCTTTTAGAAGGATGTCTCCCTATATTGTGGGTTGAAACAAGATGCTTTGTGGGAAGAATGAGGAGCTCCCGAGTATTATATAACACCTCTATAGATATAGCACCTGGAGGCTTTCAGTGTATCATGAAGCCAACGTGTTAGATGCTGTATAAATATACAGTTGATAAAGATGCTTATCTTGGATTTGTAGTGTAAACGAGAAGATGTGCCATGCAGTTCCAGTGACAGGTTGATCAAGGCTAAGAATTCAGGGGACTTAAGGAAATTTCAAAAGACATACGTATTATCTAGTTTCTAATGTATTGGGAAAAGGGGATTTTTACAACAACTTATTCCCAAAACCTTATTCATATAAAGTGCTTGCAAAAGTCTCCAAATACATAAGAGTTTTCTTATGGTGTTTAACAGGAAAATAGAAAGGAAAATTCTGCACAGGTTGCAGCAGAATGGCATGACAGTCAACAACAACAGTGTGTTTTCAAGATGGGGACAAAATGCCAGCTACCTAATGCCATCTTTCCTCACCTGAGTAAGAGCAGTCTGATCAGCAATGAGCCACAGTTTCCACTGAGTGAGGCAAGTGCACAGCAGCTCTGAAAATCATCCTGTTTCCAGATCAATGTTTGCTGCTCCTGATAAACACCCTGAGGCATGTTATTCCTTCTAATGAGATAGTAAAATAACAGACCCTATTTTTTGTACTGTTCATATTCATCTTCTGTGTGCACTTAAGAGGGTCACAAAAGTGATCAGAGGGCTGGAGCACCTCTCCTATGGAGACAGGCTGAGGGATTGGGGTTGTTCAGCCTGGAGAACAAAAGACTACAAGGAGACCTTAAAACCCCTCCCTGTACCTAAAGGGGCTCAAAGAGAGCTGGAGAAGGACTTTTGACAATGGCATGGAGGGACAGGACATGGGGGAATGGTTTCAGACTGATGGAGGTCAGGTTTAACTTGGATATAAGGAAAAAATTATTTGTGTGAGGGTGGTGAGGCACTGCCACAGGATGCACAGAGAAGCTGTGACTCCTCCATCCCTGGAAACATTCAAGGCCAGGTTGGATGGAGCACTGAGCCGTCTGGTCCAGTGAAAAGTGTCCCTGTGCTTGGCAGGGGATTTGGAACTAGATGATCTTTGAGGTTCTTTCCAACCCAAAACATTCTATCATTCTAAGACCCAGAAGACAGCACCGGACCAGCCAGCATGGTATACCTGGAAAGCACCTATGGATGGGCCCCTTGAGGGGGAAATGTGACTGCTTCACAGCTGACATGACTGACTCCACTGCCCAGTTGGACATAACTGGGGAAAAATTCTGTGATTCCATGGCAAATAACTGATTTGGAGTCTATTATTGACTTGTTGACCTTTTGTCATTACTCAGATCTCCTGGCAGTACAAAAGTTAGCAAATGCATCGTAGTTGTGAAAAACTGATTGCATTTTGTAACGAGTAGCATTTTGTAATGAGAAAAAGTCTTCAGATTACATTGACAAGTAAGAATTCTCATTCAGTTAAAAGCTATTTAGATACATCCCCTGAAATTCTCATCTCTTAATAAAGTGAGCTTTTCATGTGCAACAACTCTCAGAAATTGGAGAAGTTTTATTTAGGAGATTTCCTCTCCTTTCTCTTACTCCACTCAGTCTCCTGGAAGCTGTCACCTCATTATACTGTTACCACTTACTATGAAACCTTGACTTTGAAAACACTTTTCCTCTTTTTTCTTTTTCTTTGTTTTTTATGAGTAGTCTTTATCTTGCAGTCGGATCTTTCTCAGGGCTTAACTTTTTGAACTCTTGCTACAGACACAACATTTCAGCTCACACCAGCCCTAATACTTCCCTGCCCACGGCAGGGGGGTTGGACTTAGATGATGTTTATGGTCCCTTCCAACCCAAACCTTCCTATAATTCTATGATTATGGAAGAAAAACAATTCAGTTTCTTATAGGAGTAAGTGGTTTCTTCCTAAAGAGTAAAAAATGAACTCCAGGACATAACTCACAGAAGAAAGATCATGCTTTGGGAACTGCCTCTTCTTTCTTATGCCAGTGTCTCTGTAATGCTGGTGATTAAAGCACTGGTGTTCACTAATCACTTTCATTGTATCTTACAAGTACACATAATTCTGCATCAATTTCATTGAAATATCACTTAATATTCATGGCTTTGACTTTTAGAACTCCCCCTACTGTACTTGCAGTTTTAACATTAACAGGCATTTCTTTCTCTCCATTCATCACTCATTTCAAGACTTTCCAGGCTGAGGTGAATATTTCATGCTTTTTTATATGTCAGGAGCCATAGATGCCCCAGGCTTCACTTCCAGGTGAAAAGTTCTTAAAGATCACTCAACAGTCCCAGCTTTGGTTTCCTTCCATTTGTGGAAGGAATGACCTCCAAGCAACCTTCCCTCTCGATCACTGTGGACAGTGCCACCATCCTGTCACATGCCTGTAACCTTGATACCGTCTTCAACTCATACTCCTCTCCCAGTAGCCACTTCACAGTTACATTGAAGCTACACACATATCCTAAGTATATTCTGTGCAGCATACTTAAGACAATGCCTTTCCTTGCTCTCTACCCATCTAGGTAAATCTCAATCAACAGACCTTATTATTGAACATATTAATTACTGCAGAATCCCTTTCTCTCATTTACATCACAGATGTAAATTTGTCCTGATGATATTCCCTGGATACAAAGGTCGTTTTTTCAGATATAGCATTGATTCTCTTTCCCATTTCTATCAAAACTAGGCTGTCTGCATCAAATCAACCCACACAGTTATTTTCCATAGTCCATGTGCTGGATTTTCAAATGAGTGCTTTTGTATTTTCTTCCATATCTATGAAATAACCTTGCTAGTGCCTTCCTTTCTCTGTAGTAATATCTGAAAATCTCTGACAAGGACTCGGCTGCAGATGTGCTATTAGCATTGCCTGTCATACTGACCAGCACTTTCTTATTACATCCATGGGTCTCCTCTGTCTGTCACTATCCACACCTTCTTGATTTCTACTAAGAGGTAAGTCATTTCATGCAGAGAATATCTATGTTTTTAGAGTGCCTGGCAGAGCAAAAATGAATCCATGACTGGGACTGTGATGTAAATTACCATTGTCAGATAATAAAAATAGATACAGGTCAATAATAGACATGTTATAGAGAAATTAGAGAAATTTCTTATTACTTCAATTAGAGAAATCTACTCAAGAAACATTACAACTACCATAATTTTATTTTAAACAACAAATCATAATTAAAACATCCCAAGTACTGAAATTAGTACTCACTTTTTGTATTTGCCTTCTTAGAAATATCTAGGAACAATCCATCAAAGGCTTCTTGCAGGATATTATTTTAACCTAGACGTGTTATTCTCAGTCTACCTGTAAAAATACACAGATATAAAAAAAAAATCAATGTTTTGTTCAATGATCTTTAACTTATTTGCTATACAAAAATGAATTAAAACCAACTGCTAACAGTTAGTGTTCCTAAAACAGTCATCTCTACATATGTGGTTCTTGGTGTAATATCACATCAGCACTACTAGAGAGTATGCTTAGTCATCCCATGGAAATAAATGCATTTGTTAAATACAAATTAAGGTTTTCTGTACAGCACTCAGAAATAAATGCCTGTCCTTGACTAACTGTGCAAATATCCATCCCTTTGGCCAAAAGAGTAATTCACCAATTCCTCTATTGTAGGTTCAAGGGTTTCCAGTTAACACAGCGGTTGTTCCTTTCCTGTTCTGTGATTTTGCAGGCTTCAGAAGATGAAATAATTTTTTAAATAATATATGTGGTTATTGCAAATATCTTTCTTAAGTCTTCTTTCTTTGTTGGAGTGAAATGACTAAGATCTTACGCAGATGCTCCTTCTTGTTCCCACTCACACAGTAAATTATGTCCTATCTGAGTTGGGTGTGGCACCAAAGAGCCCCAGTTTAAACTTAATTACGCATGTGTGGCAAACCTGCCACACCACAAGCAGGAGATTCAAAGAAAGTGTTTAACAGCACCAGGGCTCCTCTTCTCTTAGGCCTATCATTAGCTGATTAGTCTCAAGTCCCCTCTCTTAGCTTCTTTCCTGGTTTCAGGGAGACAAAGTCCTACAGGAACTGGGAAAGTGGAAAAGCGAACACAGCAGTAGGGTGTGTGTACTTTCATTGAGAGTAACATTTGCCAGACCCATCAGCTCTCCCAGGCTACCCATTTTGTTTGATAAGCATCTATTTTACAAGAACTCTGGTGCTAAAGGTCTTGCAGAATTGGAAAGAAAATAAAATTAGAAGGCTGAATGATGCGGCCACATACTGTTATAGAAGTGGGATTTCATGTCCTTCTTTGGCAACCTGTTTCTGCATATATGGTTTAAAACTACACTGACCTTTTAATCTTGCCAATTGCAAATTAATTTGAATCCAAACTGTCTACTGAAAAGGTGCAAAGGTCACCTTTAAATAGCTGCTCCGCTACATTGCCCTTTACTCCATGGTCCACATCCTTTGTCTTCCTCCCATTAATTCTGCTTCTTGAAGAACCCTCCTTGCTGCTGATTGTGTCCTCATACATAATATTTCTCTTCTAAATGCATTTTTCAAAGCTGCATCTCATTTTGTCATTTACTGCTTAAGGTTTCTATTCTCTATCTTTGCTGATTTATGCAGTACCTCCCAATTTGGATCATTTGCGATTTTAATTAACATGTACTCTTTTCCTGTCTTTTGGCTAATGAATGAAGATATTTAAAGAAGACTGGACTCAAGACTGCTCCCTGATGTTCCCCCACTAGAAAACTCGTGCGATTCAACACATTTTCATTTATTATCTCACTTTGCTAATGGCCCTGTGGATGGTTTTTAATCAGCATCACAGGGTCCTTATCTAAGCCAATCTGAATTAATTTTGTGAGTCTCCACTCTTGCTGATGCTCCCTTCAAATAGAGGGAAAACAAAAGCAGAAGAGGCTGTCACTGACCAGAAGGCTTTTCTGGGAGATCTGGAAATGAGGGAGGTAGTGAGAACAAATTGTTAATTCTCTTCTCTTGGGGCTCTTGCACAATTTGGGTCCCCTGTCACCATAACATCTATACTCCTCCTGATTTTCAATTATGTAATTTTAAACTACTTTTCAAGGTAAGGAAGAGTTATTATTTCTGAAGACCTGGACCAGTGTTTTCCATGATGTTATACAGGATATTTATATTAGATTTGAACCCAGATCTGCAAAGTCTAAAATGTGTTCCCCATCTAAGAATTTCTCTCCTTTCCTATCAAGAGGATAATAATGTAATGTGATGGACATTTCAGCTCCAGTCACTGCTCTGTGTTCCCCAAAAAGTAGGGTCCCACTTACCACATGCACCTCCTGATAAACAGTTTTAATGTAGTAGTTACGTTCCTTTTGGATGAATATTTACAACATCTTTCTGCTACAGCAAAAATACATTTATAGCATGGACTTATTTATGTGGGTTATTTATTTTCTGAAATATTAATTGATGTTTCTGAATTAGCTGTGAAATATTCTCTGAAACGTCAGGTTTATGTGGTTTTTAATAAAAGCCATCAGGGTTTTTAAAAAAAATTGCAATTATTCCCTCTTCCCTCCCACCCTTTTCATAAATCAAAACTCATGGGGAAGAAACAAACAAGCAAACAATACCCTCCCCACCATCACAAAAAAAAAAAAAAAGAATGAAAAAGAAAAGGGACCAAGTATTTCCAGAAGCATCAACAATCACAAAGAAACTAATCACAAACTAAGAAATTATCTAAGAGAGCACAGAGGGAGGTAACAATATGAAGAAGACAATTTAGAAAATATTTGCAGGAGAAAAATTTATAAATTCTCATTATAGCTCTTAAACACATGTCCAAATTAATATGTATTCTTGCTTCTGCCTTTCCTATTAATATATTTAGTGCAAAAAGATACGTAGGATAAAATATTGCCACCAATGTTCTCCTCATATTAGGAAATAATTGCAGTTTTTTCACTTCAAACTTTTAAATATGGCACAGTTGGAAATGAATTGCTTTTGACTTGCTAAAAATAAGCATAAGAAACTTAATCGAAGTTGACCACCAGTGCAATTTATACTGTATACCATTTCAGTAAGGTGTAATTAGCAGTGCATTGTAATAATTTATTATTGGTTTTAAAAGCCTGAAAATCAGAACCTTATAGGAAAATGGGAACCTCTATTCCTGGCATATTATTTTGGTTTATATTAATTCAGTTATTCTCCCTTTGGTGCACATCCATCTATCCATACAACGTGAATGCTCCATTGAGAAGGATGCTGAGTATTGAACCTTTGGCTCAATGTGAAATACAAACTCAGACGCATAGCTGCAATAATACTTCTATTTGCATTATTATGATTAACATTCCTCTGAATAGGAAGCATCCAGTAATATTAATTGCAGAAATAGTGAGTTTCTAATTGTCATAAATCAGTGTGCAGACTAAAGCAAGCTCTCAGAAAACAGTATAGAAAAGCTATTTTTTTGTGGTTTTTTGAGTTCATTTCAACCTTATTTTCACCAGGCTTTTTCATTTGTGTCCGTTGACAAGACAGTAATTATGTTTTCCTCTTGATTAACACATTCTTTTCAGTAAGGTCCCAAACAGCTTTCACATGAAAGGTTGAATCCAACAGAGCATGTTTTTTCTCATTAAAGACTTAGCATTCACCCACAGTTAATTTATCACACAGATACTTCCTGTCTCACAGGAAGGAGAGTGGCCTTGAAGCCAGTGCTCTTGATCTGATCAGAAATTTTCTCCACCAAAGTTGAAATGGGTGCCTTTTCAAAGATGATGTTTGTAGAATTCATTTAATAAGTGGAAATATGGGAGGGGAAACGGTACACAGTTTTTTTACTAAAGCACAGATCCAAGACAGATTTTGCCTTATTTGAAACAATATCATCACTAAATCTGCTAAATTTTATTGAAACTTTATTTATATATTTGTATATTTGTATCAAGTCAACATTTCCCCTTCACTGCTGTTTCTTTCCTCCACAGTAAGCAAAACTGTCAATATTCATTGATTAATCAAAGCAAGCAACCCTGACATTTGGTACATCAGATTTCATTCGTAACAGGCATACGATGCAATGATTTATTTTGATGTATTACATTGTACCCTAAAGAGCATCCAAAAATAAAAATGCTTTCATTATAAGTGTTGTGAAAACAAGGCATCTGCATCAGGGACCACACACAAGGAAAGAAAAATTACTTGCCACCTGTGCTGTTTAATCCAGACTTTTGATGGTTGGATTGCTTTGGAGTTTTCTTGCTTGGGGGTTTTTAGGATATATTATTTCCAAACATATCATATATTCAAAAAGCAACTGAGGGGTCTAAGCAGTGTTCAGTGCTGGAAAGAGCAGAGCTTCTCCTAGGTAGTGTTCTGCTTTGGTCCATCCTTTTTTAACTCACAGCAGGTGAGGTGTCCCTGAATTACTGTGCTATCAATTGAGTTCCTAATGACATTGTCATTCTCTCAAGGAAACGTCCCTCCCAAGATGGCAATTAATGCCAACCTCAAAGGCACAAGAAATGGTCGTAGATGGCCTGGCTGCCAGTGGGAGGATGAGGAAAATTCATAAACATGCCCTCACTAAGGACCTTCATATTAACTATGCATTTCTGGCCAAGAATACTTGAGTCCTCAAGTCTGGGCCTGATTGGAGGATCCCACAAAGCAAGTTACATATTTTCATATAATAGACATGTTCCCACTCCAAATAATGCTTTTAGCAGATATTTACCATTGAGCACAAGTTTAAGTCTCATTGGGGACAGCAGAGCTTCAGTATGTGTCAAGTGTTCCCTCAGAGGACTGTGGCTGAATGGGGACAGAGCTGGAAACTCTTATGAGCAGGATTAAATACATATATGCATACATAAACTGGTTGCTGCTGCTTCTGATTGTCTCTGCGTTGCACATTTCCCTCCACCTCCTTTTCCACTGTCATCCTGTGCTGTAAGCGATGACTAGGGGTTTGCTGTCTGACACGGCAGCTAAGCGGAGCGAGGAATGAAGCGGAGACAGCGCACACAGAAATGAGCTGAAAATCATCTTCTCAAATGAAGCCCTGCTCACAGGACAACATCTCATTATTCTGTTCCCCCATGGAGAACAGAAAGGCATGGCTGATGTATTTGGAGATCATAGGCATATTCCAAAAGGGAACAAATGAAAGCCTCTGAGTTATGCAGAGGCAAAGGACACCTTTCTGTAAGATGCCATATTCCTTTGCAGTGACTGAAGCCCAACCACCACCACAACCTTATCACTCTGTACGATTACCTGAAAAGAGGTTGTAGCGAGGTGTGGATTGGTCTCTTCTCCCAGGTAACAAGCAACAGGACAGAGCAAATGGCCTCAAATTGCACCAGTGGAGGTTTAGATTGAATATTAGGGAAAATCTCTTCACTGAAAGATTTGTCAGGCACTAGAACAAGCTGCCCAGGGAAGTGGGCAATTTTTAACCTCATCAGCCAGAATGGTGCCCAGTGGAGTGTTTTGCACATCCCAGTCTGTTCCAGTTTCATTCTAGGGACCATTTCACAGTATTTTGTCTCTTATATTTTTCTGGGTTTGTTTGGTTGGGTTTTTTGGTTTAGGTTTTTTTTTTCCTTTAAGAAGGGTGAAGCTGTTTTTAAGTGGTTTATAAAGCAGGTTAGAATAAGGCTGCACAGTGGAGGCTTCTCAGAATTAAGATAATTTTCCCTGTGTGTAATAATTTCAAGTGAAAAATTGGATTTCTAGGAAATGGTAGCACAAGTAAAAGATGTAGAATGTATCCTGTCGAGTTCTGGCAGAATTACATTTTAATGTTCATCAAAGAATTGCAGTCCTGTGCTCTTTGCTTACCAAGCTCTTCTTTCTCATGTGTTGCAAGATCACTAGATATGCCTTGTGCAACCCATTGCCTTCCATGTTCTACTTTTAACTGTGCCATATCTAAGTCTCATTTACTTGCATATGCTCTACTGATCACAGATTTTTCTCAGCTAACTTCAGACAACTGCATAATAGAAGTTAAAGAGCTATCAACTTAGACTAACTTAGGTGTCTAGTTTTGAGTTGCACAAGTTAATAGTCAATGAGTCTCATGCCAAGTTATGTTTCCTTAGTGCAAATGAATAACCACTCCACCAGTCATTAATTTTAATGATGCGTTGACAAAGTCTAAGCAGCATTTCAGTTATGATAGTGTTCAAAATATTGCAGTTGACCACAATAATAAATCTGGTAAAGAACTTATTTTATCAAGCCAGGAGAACTCAAGGACAAAATATCCAGTATTGGCCAACTGGAAGAAAGAAACAGGGCATTTCCATCGGCTTGAAAAGTTGCAACCTTAATTGAGTTGCTTTAGTTGTGGAAATTTCATTCACTGAACTTAGATTCCAGGTGGACAAAGAGGTTGTATCAAAATGCAACAGCTTCTCTCTCACAGAGAAATTGGTCCTATATTTCCAGAGTTTAAAATTAACACACATGTACTACTATTAGGGTAGTAAGGCACCAGAGAAGTTGTGGATGCCCCATCCCTAGAATTGTACCAAGGCAGGTTGGATGGAGCTCTGAGCAACCTGGTCTAGTAGAAGGTGTCCCTGCCCATGGCAAGGAGGTTGGAACTAGATGATCTTTATGGTTCCTTCCAACCCCCAAACCATTCTGTGATTCTGAACCCATCTGATCAAGGCTTCCAAAGCATTTTGGAAAGCCAGCTTTCCTGCACATGTGAAACCTTTCTTTGAATCTTTCTGCAAAATTTGCTTTGAAATGCTCATAATCCATATAGCAAAATTCAAAGCATTAAAATATGCCTTTTGTGCAATAGCATCTCCAAAATAAATATTTTCCTGGTCTACTGTGAAAAAACAGAAAATCTTCTTTACCTTCTTGATCATTTTATCAGCTACTCCTTTATCTGTGGGAAAAATATTTTTTCTGTTTGGTTCATTTCATAAGTAAAAACATTTCTTCTGGCCTATTTGAACACCATATTTAAAATGTCATTGTAAAAGAAAGAGTTTCTGTATTGCCTAGAAAAGTATCGCAGTGTGTTTCCCAATTCACAATAGATATTTCTATAATTGTTGCTTGATTCTGTACCAGCTTCAGGTCTTTCAGTACAGCCTTGACCAGCAAAAGATAATCTGAGCATCAATATACTTTTTGTTAAAGCTGTTAAATGGAAGCAATAGTCTTTCCCTTCATCCATTGCTGATCTATAATCCAAAACCCTTCCAAAGCTTTGAAAAGAAAGGTAATTGCTGCCCCTATTTTTTTGCCAGTTGGTAGCTAAGCTGACATTGAGAAGTTTAGAGGAGCACAGCTATTGAGCTCAAGGATGGAAAATTTGACCCTAATAAATGCTGGAAGTTGTGAACTAAGTTATATGGACCCCAGGTTTCTTGAAACTATGAATACTCCTGCATTTCATCTTACAAATCCAATCTGGTCATTTTGTAAGTTATTAGTACATCTGAACTTTGACATACTCTGGCTTGGAAATGTTGAGGAGAATTGAGGCTTCCTTGCAATGTTTTTATGCAGCTTGCCACTAATAGCACATTCTCCACAAAAACTCCACTGAAACATTTGTATTTGCACATTTCTTCAGAGTAGAATATAAAATGCCAGATACCAATGATTAACAAGATGTACAAAGTGAAAGCTCCCAGTATAACCATTGCAGCAAATTAATGGGACATGAAATGGATATTAAATAATCTTTGAACATATTTTTAAAAGCTGTTTTCTCAGAAATTAAAAAATTGTGGAGCTACTGGAGTGAACAAAAAGGTAGATTGGGTTAGATAATTCTGCACTGCTTAGGGGCCTGAAGTGTGCTTCTGAGCTCATTCCTTAATTTGTCATTGATTTACTGGTGTAAACCAGCTTGTTGTTGCATTAATAAGAACAGTACTCTGTGAAGAGAGGGCAAGCACACTGCTCCTGAATCTGAGTGCTTCTGGGTTGGGAGGATGTGTGCCTCACCATTGCCTCCTCACTGCCTGGGGTATAACACTGCTGAGGAGGCTGTTGAGAAAGGGGTACACTCAAGGTAGATCATGTAGGGACTTTGATTCCCTCTTGGTGCCTCTGCCTCTGCCTCCAGATCAATGCAATCACACTCCAAGACATCACAGGTCCAAAGGGGTGTGGGCAGTGGTTTACCTGGATCTAACCAGGGGTGCTTCTGACCCTGAAGGATGTCACCACCTATTACAGGCATCTTCTGGGCTGGTAGGTATGACAATACTTAAAAAGATCTGCAACTTTCCAAATCAGCAAAGGAAGACAAGGTTGGATGTCCTAGGACATCCCAGATATGGATCAAATGTTTATTCAGAGAATACCTTCATAACCGTATCCTATCTCTGCAGCCTACAATGTTACATCTACCCCATTGCTGCATGCTTGGTAGCCTGGCCTGCTGACCCTTATGCTAAGGCAAATGTAGGCATGCTGTGATGCCCTTCTCTGGAAACCATGGAAGAATTTAGCTCCTGCATTTGGGCAGCGTGCTGACATTTGAATGGCTTTAACGAGGGTACCCACTGCAAAGGAGCAATCAAGGTTAGAGCTATGAAAAGGTTTCATTTGTGATGACAGGAGAGGTCTGTGGCCCCTGAATGCCCTTCTCTCCCTCCTTTGCCTATTCTGAAAACCCAAGGTGAATAATTTAGATACCTCTGGAAAATTCCAAGAATGAGGTGGTATTAAAGAAGGTCAAAGCATTCGCTTTAATTTATGTGGCTGGACATACACACACAGAGATGTATCTACATATATATACATACACACGTGTGTATATATATATATTTGCATGCATGTAGTGGCATTTGCTGTTATCAAAAGCATTACAAATAGCATATGGGGGCTGAACAGCTGGAGCTAGATTGGTACATTGTACTGTACTGTAATGACTCAGCACAAGAGAGTTTAATTTCCTTCCAGAGTCAAGATGTCTCCTTCACAACTGGAAAGACTGGGACAGCAGGGCTGCCTTTGTTTTTTTTCTAAGTACATACTTTATAGGAAAGGTGTGGATCAGAATTGCAGAATTTTTCTTAGTTTCCCTTAGAATAAATAAAAAATGGGCATTCAGAAGAACTCAAACCTCACAATATTCACAGCCAAATGCCCTATCTCTGCCAGAAACAACTTCTGTGCCATGGGAAAAACCCCTAAGCCTTGATTCAGACCTTCATTCTACTTAGTCCCTTAATACACATCCTCTGTCTTTTGCTGCGACAGCAAATAAGGAACCTGTTTAATGAGATGCCATAACAGTCTCTCCACCGGACTTGTACAAGTATCTTTACAGCTGTTCTTTGATCAGGAATAAATCACTGAATTCAGGAATAGTTCATGGAATTATTTTTTATAACCAGCCTTACTATCCTCTACTCCTTGCCCAGTTAATAATTTGTCTAAATTAACATTTCCACTTCTATAGAAAATTTGAAATTCTCTAATGGCAATAGCCCCCCTATACAGGCTACCTCGCAAGACAACATGTTGTACAAAAAACATTAAGGTTTGACTTCGAGCTGTTCTTCCTCTTCTAATTATCAACGAGGGTGTCAAGCTAATGTTATCATCTAGAGTAAATTGATGGGATCTTTCCCTGGACAACAGAAATTGAATTAAAGCAGAGGATCCTCATGCACCCTTCTTACTCATCTCCCAGGACTATATCTGTCCTGATGCTGCATAGTGAGATTGGCATTCTACCTCTTATCAAAAGATCTCCATCATTTTGAATGAGAATAACAAGCCTTCAGACCTGGTTTTGTAAAGCAAACCTATATCCATAGGAGCAATTAGTCCCCTGCTGTGAGTTTAGACATGCCAGCTATATTGCAGCTGCTGTCTGTTGCCAGCACTAAATTTTCCTCAGTAGTGGATCAACGTGTTTAAACACTTTGATCTTCTTTATCTCAGCGAGGAGATTTGAAAGCCTCCTGGTTGAACAAGTTTTCTTTCGGGTGAAACTCCATCTCATCCACCATTTCAGTGCTGACCTGAAACATTTGTGCTTTATTTACTGGAGAGGCATCATCTTTTGAAATGGCTTCTCACATCCTCTCAGGAAGACATTTTTTTTCATTCCCCCCTAACACCGAGCTTAAGTAATGGTACTTCAAACAGCAGATAAGAGGAACAAAGGGGACTCAGTCTTCCACGCAGTAATTCAGAGCCATCTTAATTTCCATCACGCACTTTCTGATTTTCTTTTTAATCTCCCACAGCTCAGTGTGCACCAAACACAACTGAGAACTTGCTATTTAAGCTGCCTGATTATTGTTATGCTATGAAAGCTTAACTACTGTTTGGAATAGATGAGCACAAATGAACTGATGCAAGGCAACAGGCACCTTGGATGGGGGTACCATAGAGGAGATGATGGGAGATAAGAAGTAGTGACAGGTTGAGGTTTATTCTGTTTTCTCACTTCTCAAGGAGCCACAAGTGAACTATTAGTGATGTAAAACTGCTGAGGAGGGAAAAGCATGGGGTGACTGCCAGGCTTAAGCCTCCAACCACTGCAGAATTCCCGATTCTCCTACCCAAAATAACTCTTCCCCTTTGTCTACCATAGGGCTGGTACAATTCTGAACAGGGAATCCAACTCAAATCTCATTAATGAAATTAGTTATCTGAGCTGTGTTTAACCCAAAACTGACTAAATTTCCTCTCATATAAAATGTTACTTCCTGTGATAAAGACAAGAGAATTACACTGCTTGCAAAGCTGAGGGAAAGAGGCAAAGAACAGGCCTTATTGCAACCTTTCAGTACTTAAAGGGGCTTATAAGATGGGGACAGGATGTAGTAAGGTCTGTAGTGATAGGACAAGGCTAAACTAAAAGACAGTAGATTTAGAGTAGATAGAAGTTGTTTTTACAGTGAGGGTGGTGAAACATTGGCACAAGTTGTCCGCATAGGTGGACACCCCGTCCCTGGAAACATTCAAGGTCAGGATGAAAGGGCTCTGACCAATCAACTCTGATCTAGTGGAAGGTGTCCCTGCCCATGGCAGAGAGGTAGAACTAGATGACCTTTAAAGGTCCCTTCCAACACAAACCATCCTGTGATTCAATGATTCCAGAAGGAGCCCAGAGAGTTTAACTGATATTAAAACTTTCAGAATGTTAGGACCATTTTAAAAGGGATGTGCTCTTATCAATATACTTGCTCAGAAATGCAGACAAGGCATTTTCCTTCAACCCAGTATTTGGTGCTGGCAGTGACACAGAAATTTAGAATAAACAGCATAATTAGAGACTTTTTTTTTCACAAGGGTTTGGTCCCTAGGCATGATTTTAATACCACAGACAATCAGATGAGTTGATAGAGAGACAGATAACTCAGTCAAAACTTAGGTGAATTTTGTTTCTGCTGCAGTTAGAGTGCTCCCACCCTGCACCAGCTGGTTTTATTACGCAGGTGGATGGAATGTGTTCTGCTCCATTTCCAAAGGAGCCACACAAGCCCAACATAAATCAGTCAGCAAGTACCTTGAACCACACATATTAGGAATGTAAGCAAGAGGAATTCCAAAATGAAACGTGTTTAGACAAAGAGGCAATTATGGCATGGAAAGGAAAGGAGTGTAAAAATTTCATCTGTAATCAGAAATTGAGCACAGTAGCTCAAGAAGGTGGAAAGTCTGATTCTTTATTTATATAGCCTCATAAATGGGGTTTAATTAATGGGAGCTAAATCCCCTGCATATTATATAGCAATATCTATTAGAAGTGAATATCACAGATCAATTCCCAAAGAGGGTTTAAGAGACTGGTCTTATAATATTCACACAGTTCAGTGAGCCAGATTCAGGTCTCATTTGCAAAGAGTCTGCCCAGGTGTGTTTTTATGGACATTGGAGTTACACAGAATGGAGGCAAACGATACATAAATGCCGTGGGTTTGCACTGCAGACATGGCGGGGTGAACAGAGCAGTTCGTGTCGCTGCATGCTGCAAGCTTGACCATAAAAATGCATTCCCAGTGGGTCAGCACCTGTTTAGATAAATGGTTTACTTGAAATACACAGTGCAGGAGAGCTCGCTCATTTATCCATATGGCACTAACACGAATTGCCAGCTGTGGCCAGCCGTCCAATATGTTCTCTCTCCATCTATGACATATGAAACCATATGGAATCATCTATCCATTAGGAAGAGATCATTTTCAGACAGGAAGATTTTCTGACACAATTATTAGCTGTGGCGTTCTTGACCAGGAACAGGCTGAAATAGGCAGCAAACAAAAAGAGGCTTATGTTGTCTTAAAGGGTCATGTGAAGAATTTTCTGTTTTTAAATCATCTTTCAAGCTGGGCTTTTTTTTTTTTTTTTTTTTTTTTTGGAGAGTGTCTTTTATCTCCCAACTTAATGTCATTCTGCTGCATGGGATGCCTTTCTCTTTACCCTTTTCTGCAATGAATGATCATGGCACAGGAGGCTACTGGTTTCCTGGGACGTTGGGTTGACTAGGGCCAGCAGGCAGGTACGTGACTTGCAAGAAACAATCTGGTTTAGGAGCAACTACTGAACACCCTGTTTGCAAACGAGTGGTCCCAGAACTGCGATTCAAATGCATTTCCTTCCCAAGCGTCCTTGACTACACAATGCAGACTTTGCTCTGAACCAATGCTAAACACTGTGTATCAGCATAAAATCAAAGGAAAACAGTGTCAAACCAGAGTCACTGGCTGAATTCAATAATATCTTTATTGAGACAGAAAATCCTATTAAGGCAGTTTGCCTGCTCTGAATCTGGAATAACTCAATTATTCTTGATTTGCACCAATGCAAATGAGATGAGAATCTGCCCTCAGAACACTTGCTAGCTATGCTCATTGACATGATCAGAAGTACAGTGTTCCCTATAATCAGCCTTGGTTTACCTCTAATGGATATAAGCAGAGACAAGAGCCTCAGGCGTTTCAGGCTGTGGAGTGAATAGCTGATCCCTGTCTGCCTGTAGAGTATGCAGATTATGTATGGAGAATCAGAGAAGCTTATTTTGGAAATTAAGTGGCCCTCAAATGAGTCTGAAATCCAGAAATAATTCTTAAGCATGGCACTTACAGATACAGGACCTCTCATCCCATATTCATTGTACCTCACCTAATCCAGCAGAAACCTTCGGAGCTAAGTCAGCATGCCATGAAAATAAGTTCTGACCTGTGGTACAGCACAGACTATCCGCAGAAGAGAAAGACAGCATCATTACTTTAAAACTAAATTGGAAGTAAGAAGTTCTTTGATCTAGCACCCTGGTACTTGAAACAAGGTTTGGACTCTTACATCCAGTGACTACAGATAGCCTAGGCAGTAGATATCAGTTCAAAACTCAGCTGTGCAAAGTGCAGACTTAATAGATGATTCCAAACACAGGTGAAATTTTGCAAAGAGATCAGTTACTGTCTTCTGCTTAACACAGCAGGGGCCCATGTATGGTCCTTTCCTTCCCCTTTTTTTATAGGAGCTGAGGATACAGATCCTTTGAAAGGATCTGGATCTGGGTAATAAGTTTTGTGCTGTCCTGCTGGCAGTGCCATATCATGTGTTCTGAAAAAGGGAAAGAGACAACTGCTTGGGGTCCCACCACAGGCCACAGTTAGGGAAGTAAATGGGAAGCCAAGAAGAAGACAATATCTATCTATCTATGTATCTGTAATCTATCTATCTGTAACTTATCTGCCTATCTCTCTATCTGGTGGTTATCAGAACATCAGTAAGAAACATCAACAAAGGACCTTTGCAAGCAGACTGGAAGTTACTCACATTATAACAAGAAAATTCAATGTGTAGTGAGTGGAGATTTCAGGCAACTTTTTCCTAGCTAGATGGCTGTATGCAGAAGGGGACCACAACAAACACAACAAACATGTCAGAATTCATATAAAACACTTCAGAATATTTTAAGCACCTAATTGCAAGCAACACAAAGTACCTAAAATTGGGAACCTAAATCCTCTGCTAGTTAATGCAGACATTTCCGGATAAACTAACATTTTAAATTAATATTTAACAATCAGATGGTGTGAATAGCCCAGTAGTTGTCCACTTTACTGACAAAACAGGGAGGCAATGAGTCAGTCTTGCCTAGAGACAGCATTAACAAGGAAGCAAGATACACAGATTTGTTTCCTGCCTACACAGAATGACCTTCGTATGTTAATATTTCCAGGGACATTAGCCCACAGTCCTTTTGTAGCTCTTCAGTTCAGCTAATAAAGGATGTAGTTGACCATCCACTAGTCACAAGCAGTTGTTCCAGCACTTTTCTCTTTGTCCCATGACCAGGGACACTTTTGTGATGAATCTGATGCTTATCAGATGTTTCTGAATAACTTTTTCTTTCTCGACTTATAATACTGAGCAGCTCTGGCATATTGGCATCTCAGAGGGTTTCTAGTACTCCAGCAGTTCAACCTAAAGATTATGATCCCACTTCTTTTTGCAATCGTTTGTTTATTTTTGTGACATCAAGACAATTGTTCTCCTACTGATGATTTGTCTTTCTTTGGTCCTGTAACTGCTTATACTTGACATGTCTTTATCACGCATACCTGACACATTTTAAAATCACATGCAAACATCTCACCAGAGGAGCAACTTAACTCAATGCCATGCCATGACATGCTATGCTATGCCTTAGTAGTTCAACCCATTGCTTTCCCAGGTTTAAATCCATAGTAGAAATTTTCTCACTTATATTTGTCACTCACTGCCAGCTACCAAGTCAACACAGCACTTTAGCTCTAACATATATATCTCTACTTTAGGCTACAATTCAGATCAAAAAGCTTCTTAAGTTTTCAGTGTGTATTGATTAGAACTATAGAGATCACAATCAATCAGGAAGTGATAAAACAAGATATAGATGCATCGAATCATATAAATTATGTACAGATGGTATTAAAATACAGGGATTCACAGAAATATTCCACATACCCACCAAAAATTAATAAATTGGCATTTGCTGCTTTCATAACTGTATTTGAACAAAGCATCCCAAAAATTCAGCAACATTTAGAGGTTGCTGTCCCAGCCTGGCATTTTTTCTGGGAATTAATAGAATTATTTGCTTTGTTCAGTCTTTTTCTGTTTCTATATCTACTACAAACAAATGCTACACCATTGGTGCCAACCTAAAAGAGTGTGCTGAGAACATGGATAGTAACAGACTTTATCTCAAGCACAGCTTAATGGATATATGAAGCATCAACAAAGACCACATGCTGCACAGACCATGCTACCAATCTTGGGTAATAATCTGCTCTATAAAAAAGTTGACCTCCCAGTTGCAGGAGCAACAAGCTCCAGAGCTGCCCATCAACCGATCTCAGAACCTTTGCATTAAAATCCTGGAGAAAGAGTCATCAGAAGTTGTCTGCTTTAGCATTTGTCACACTGAGCCTTGAAAAAATTCTGCAGGTGCATTTATTCTCACAATTTTTTTAACATCTCTGGTCAGAAGTTGAAGCCAACTTGCCAAATGTAGCAGAAACTATATCAAAATGTAACAGGACCTGAATTTCTTCTTATTTCTGTTTTATTAAGTGATTGGGAAGAAGATGCCCAAGACACTCTACAAGGTGTATCAGACTATAAGTGTTCTTTCAGGCTACAAAACTAAGGTTCCAGGCAGCTACTCTTTGAGAAGCCCCTGGCACATTTGCTCTCCACAGCTCCAAACAACAAACCAGATGTTTAGACAGGTGGGATCTGGCTAGAATTACCCCTAGTTTTCATTAATTCAGTAGAGATGCATTGACACTGACATGGAATTAGTGTGAAGAGTAGTTTGTCTCCTACTGTAGCAGGCAAATGCCAGTTCACGTTCAGGGATGGTACCTGCACCTTGTCCATTGCCACCATTCAAAAGGATTATAACTCATTTAAGTCTCCTATGCCTTTCCCACTTGTTGTCTATCGAGATGTGATGCCTTCTGGGACAGGGTCTGTCTTACACACATTTAGCTGTGGACTGATGCTGCCGCTATAGCAGCATTAAACTGCTGTGGCTGTATTCAAATATAAATACTCAACTGAAAAATGTCTACACCCGCACAATATCTTTTCTGTGTGGGAAGGGGAATAAGCCGGAAATGTGAAAGGCAGGTCTGCTGTGATGCAATACTTTGGTTTGTAACAGTACAGTTATTTTAGTAGAATATTTATATTCTCAGATGACATAGTTATACTGCTAAAACTTCCAGTCTGTGCTGGAGTAGAATCTCTCCCAATGCTGCTGCAATTCTGGCTGGTACCTGTGGTTGCTACTGTAACGTAAATAATGAATAATAAAAAGTAATAATTGAATGTGAACTGCATGCACTGGGCTGTTATGGGTAGGCAATACAAATGACTCGCAGAAATTCTTCCTGCTCCTCTGTATTCTGCTCTTGGTGACAAGCTCTTTGTCAACTTTTCCTTCACTGTTAGCAATGAAAATGTGCATGTGTGGCAGCTAGTAACTCAAGCTTCCCATGGGGACAGTCAATTCTCTGCTCCTTGGTCCTGTGCTTATTTCCCTCAGTCTCTTTTCCCCTATGGATCTAGTAACAGAGCAGAAAACGTGCCAGAAAGAGAATGAGAGCAATAATTAACCACAAGGAATGAAGAAATGGGACTGGTTAGAAAGCACAAGAAGCAATGGCATGTCAAACAGCAAAACATCACTGCTTTATGGTTTAAACAAAGAACATGAAAGCCTTGTTCTTTCCTTTCCAGTGACACAGGACTCTCCCTATCCACAGAAATATTTCTCTGTTAAAGGATAACATTAAACAATCCAATCTTTAATAAGCCACTGGAAACCCAGAGGCACAAGACAGACCTCCTTTGTTTATCACAGACCTTAAATGTTCAGAGGTCTTCAGATGAATGAGGTGCTAGACAGCAGTCTGGGGAGACTGGGAGTATTAACTCAACACCCTCCATCAGCTTCACAAAACCATCCCTCCACACACTCAGACCCCACCCTGCCTTTCCCACAGTGTGTGAGGATAATGAGGAAATTATTTCAAAACTATAAAGAGTCTAAAGAAAATTCGCTTCTATCTGAAAGTCAGAATTTATGCCATATATTTACAGGATCTACATGCTGAATAAAAAAAAAGCTTTTATGAGTTCAGCAACAAAACTCCAAAAGAGTTACTCACTTGCCTAAATAGGGGCTTCTAGTCCTGTTTGAGATCTCCTGGGGTATCCCACAGCTTGTTGCCCATCTCATGTCCATCTCTTGGAATACTTGTGGCACCACATATAGCAGTGAATGCCTGTGTCAGGTACCTGAGCTGTTCTTCAGTCTATTCTGGGCTACAATTTCACCCCAAGGCTACTTTGTGATGAGATAGCAGAGTTTGCAGAAAGTTTCCTTTTCTTGCTTGGATCACACTGGCAATTAGTCCTTGGAGAACAAAACACTGCAGAGGCAGGATGAAAATGTGAACAGCATAGAGCTCGTTTCCCTCTCTGGCTGGCAGCGTGGGGAGCAGATTGGGCCTTTCTACCCACAGCAAGCATCAGTAGAAAAACTCTTAGGTCTGGATGTCAAGTCTGAAAATTTTTTCTTATTTGTAGGCTGAAAATTCAAAACTATAACCTGTTAAATAGGGATTTGTCTAATGCCTCATATAAAGCTCACTGAGTACCACTCTAATGCCAGTTCTACACCTGTATGACAGTGTGTTAGCTTCCACACTTACAGCACTGAGGGACCAGCTCTACCTTAATTTCATTACAAGCATTAGCTTTAGATGCGGAGAGGCACTTTAAAGACTTGGGACGTTTGAAGATCCATCCAAATCCTTGATTAAGACAAAGCAACCCCAAGCAACCTGTTTCATGCTTTTCTTTCAACACCAAATTAACATGGAGAGAAAAAAAATGAGGCTTGTGTGCTTTTCTTGAAGGCTGGGCTGGCAGGTTTTGCTCAGAACTTTTTTCAAATCCAGCTCCAAGTGCAGCCACCTGGGAGTCACTTGACTCTCAGGGCTGGTGGAGGGCAGGGCAACTTCCCAAGCACCTCATATGCTTGTTCTAAGAAAACAGAGCCAGTCTTTATCTTTAAAAGTGAAGCAACCCAGAGCTCTGTCTCATTAGCAACACAGGACAGATAAGTTCAAAAGCACTTTGGCAGGGAATGTGTATCTGACACCTTTCCTTTACATGATGCCTCTCCAAATAGGTTCTTAAGCTAAACCACAGTCTTTGAGAGAACTTGGTGAAACAAAAGGATATTTGGGAAGGTATGTGGCAAAACTGGGCTGGTTGATAAGTATGCCTAGAAAACTGCTTTGAGCTTACATTTCATCAAACTGGATGATTCCATATGTGAAGGGTGATGTAAAAAGGTGGTGAAGCCTTATGTAAACAGGTAAGTGAATCTGCACGAAGTACAACCCCTCTCTGAATGTTGTGATGGAGAATCAAATGCACGTGGGCTGGGTGAGAATTCCTCATTTGCACCAGGACAGCAGTGTATAACAGCCTCCTTTGCTCAGCCTCATTCCTCACACTTGCAGAATAAAGACTATCCAAACGATTAAAGATGCCAGCATGATGTTTACACTTTGTTACAAGGAGTAGTGAGCAGAAGGATTTTGATCATGGAAATCTTCATCAGGGTGAAATAATCACATGATGGAGGAGAGAGAAAACAGGCTGACTGTAGATCTGATAGAAAAAAATACTATGTTTTTTCTTGAACTTATGGAGTTATTTTTTGAGAAATTGCAGAAGTTCCAAGCCCATAAGAAAACCCCCAGTACAGGATGAAGTTACACATGATCAGTTTGCCTAACCATGTATTTTCCCTTTCTGACAGACCCCTTTGATGATTTGCCAGGCAGATGGAGCTGGGCATTTTTTAGAAGGGAACATCATGGTCAGGGAAGGGTTACAACAACAGATGCCCCACATTTGAAGTGCATCTCTAAGCCTCTGTATGTACACAAACAAGAGATGCTGCTAAGCCTCTCTTCATGTTAAGAAAGAGAAAATCGGGTCACTTAAGACAGAGAGAAGAAAGAACGAGACAAAAACAGAGCTCAGAAGTCTCCACTAAGGGAACATCCTGTACATGTAAGAGTAATGCAAAGGGAAAAGTGAAATTCCTGCAGACTCCTGTTCTTGCATGAATTCCCTCTGTTGCTATGAGAATGATTGGGGTTTTTTTTCCTGCCTTTCTTTCCCCACCTACAAAACGGGGACAGTACTTACATAACCACTTTGTAAAGTGCATAGGAGGATTAGCTGGCTGTCATTTGTCATACGAGCAGACCTATGAAAGTGCGAAGGAGTATTTTTAATAAATACCTCATTATCTCATCATATTTTTGACTTCAATTCTTCCCAGGAAGATCAACTGCGTTTTATTTTTTCTACCATCCTCCCAAAAATGTGCAGACCCCTTAACCAGCTCATTCCTGGTGAGCCATTTTTACCTAAAATGACTTGCACACAACATGATGTGCTTCTCTTGGTCAGTCACGTATGCAAGTCACAGTGAGCAGCACATAAAACAATAACAGATTGATTTGTATTTTAATAATCTGACCTTGTTTGATCTGGACAGGCAATGGTGTTTTACATCCTGTCATGCTGCAAACATGACAGGCTATGGATCCTTGTTATGCTGCTGTGAATATTGAGTGATTCCAGTGAAGGATCCAGAATTCTACCACAGAAATAGAAATCAAAATAACTTTAAATAATATGGCATATTTAAATAACTTGAAAGTGGCTGCAGTCTTACTCTTCAGGCTTTAACCTGCACGAGCTTGTGAGATTTTGTGCTCTTTGCAACTAAAGACTGGGGCAAATTTCTTTTCCATCATACCCAAAGCCTATTTTATTTGTTCTAATCAAGTTGACCTGGATTCACTTGGTTTCCTCCAAGCAAAATTCACTGCACTGCTCAAGAAAAAGAAAAAAAAAAGCCCTCACAATATCTGCCAGATGTAGTGACCCTCAGCTAAAAAAAAATAAATTTCATCAGCATATTATTTTATTTCTTTAGCTGATTTGCTTTTGTCTCCTAAAAGCCTTTAGGACACAAAGCCAGCACTAACTTTCCTCCCCATCACAATGCTCAGTGATAACATTAGCTGACCCACTTGAGCGCTGCAAAGAGTTATGGTAATAAATGACTGAAGGAAAATTGACTCTCCCGATTCTTCACAATGAAAGTCTCAATGCATATGAGAAGATTTCTTTATTTTTTATCATTTGGAGGACTTACCATTTACCAAGGAGTGCTTTCAAGGGAGAGGGAAGCTGCCGTATAACCCATGTAACTATGGTAAGTAGTAATACAGACTGTTTATTTTGCACATTGCACAAAAGAATTACTATAATAGGGCTGGAATAAGAGTAGACGTTTACTCAACACTGTTTTTCTGTCTGTGGCCAACTTGCAGTGCAGAAGGAGAGTTATGATGGATGTGACACTTAGGCCATGCTGCAGAGTTGCAAAATGACAGCCTCAGAAAGCAGCAGGGAAAATGAAAAGGAATCAGTCTAACCCTAATCCAGGTTTTCCCATGGGATTTTTCTAAAGGTGGCCCAACTACTTTCACAAGAAATTACAGCACAACTTCCATTCCTACTTTGTCATGTCATCTCCATAGCAGAGCAGAGTGCAGCCCATGGCAGACTTTGCTCACATCAGAATGCAGTTCTCTGTCCCGTTTGCTTCCTTAGGTCCTTAAGTCACTGCTAGATGACTGGATCTACTTCTATTCCTGAAGTGGCTGAAAGTCCTCTTCAAATGTCTGTTATTTTTGAGTGGAAGCCTCACTCACCTTCATTCATCAGGCTATGGAAAATGATCTTCCTCCCTCTCTTGAGTATGAGTGATACAGAAATAGAAATAACTGTTTGCTTTTGTACCCTTGTGAACCATCTAGTTTCAAGCCCCCTGACATGGGCAGGGACACCTTCCACTAAAACAGATTGCTCAGAGTCCCATCCAACCTGGCCTTAAAAACTTCCAGGGATGGGGCAGCCCCAACTTCTTTGGGCAACCTGTGCCAATGTGTCATCAACCTTGCAGTAAAGAATTTCTTCCCATATCTAATCTAAAACTGCCATTACTCCTTGGTCTGTCACTTTATGCCCTTGTCAAAAGTCCCTCTCCAGCTCTCTTGTAGCCCTTTTAGGCACTGGAAAGGGCTCTAAGGTCTCTTCAGAGCCTCCTCTTATTCAGGCTGGAGAGCCCCAACTCTCTCAGCCTATCTCCAAAGCAGAGAAGCTCCAACCCTCTGAACATTTTTGTGGCCTCTTCTGGATCTGCTCCAACAGGTCCATTTCTGTCTCATGTTGGGGATCCCAGAACTCAATGAAGTACTCCAGGTGGGGAGCTCAGTCATTAGCCAGAGCTAGTCTTGTCATCAAATCTGATTAGGCTTGGATGTAAATGATGGCAAATGTGCCGTTTTGAGGAAATGAAAACGCAGTCAGATAGATCCATCTGTTACTCCTGAAGTCTAGAGAGATATTTGTGTGATATGAGATGAAGAGAAAAATGGCACACAGGACAAGTGGTTTTGGGCTCATTTTAAAGACACTTCCTCATTCGCCTTCTGACTATTCACTTCAGGGATGGTCAGAGCTAGATGTGTCTTCCAGGTTTAAGGAAAGCATGGTCTCCATTCACTGCTTACTTGTAACTGGAGGGTCCACTTCATGCTGGTATTTAGTTAGGCAAAATGTAAGGAAGGGAAGACCATCACATTGATGTACTTCATTGCCAATACATTGCTAGCAAGATTAATTGCTTATGGTAACTTTTTTTTTCCACATCAGAAGGTAGACCATGCCAATGGAGAATTATAATGAGAACAGGAGATCAACATTTCCCAGATCAAGGTTTTGCATCCCAAGGTGGTAGAAGGGGAAGAGAGCTTCATGGGTTGGGAACTCTATCAAGCAGGATGGGATTGCTCTATAAATTACATGCTGGGTATGAGTTACTGTAATCTCCATCACTAGAGACTCATCAATTAGACATTTAAGAGCAGGCACATAAATAAAATACCTCCAGATTGTAGACAGATTACATGCATGCATTCAGTTCTGTTATGGATATACTTTCTTCATGATTTGTGCTGATGATGGCCCACTGATAAGATTTTAAAATTTAAGACCCCAGGCTAGTAAGTCCAGAAAGTACTTCCTAAATAATCTACTGCCAATACTGATCTGAATTAAGATCAGCCTGTAAAGGTTGTACCATTCAATTGATTTGGATTTTCACAGTCTGTGCTTTTTTTCTTTTCTTTCCATTCTTCCCAGATGATATAAAACAATAACTGCATTCCAAAAGAAGAAAAAAGACAAGGAGAACATTCTTAATTTGATACTCAGTTGAGGAACAATGATAATACCTTCAATGGATTAAAAGAACACCTCTAAGCAGTTTGAGAATACAATTTTAGTGCTGTGAAAGCAATGATACTAACAGTTTGCATCTCTGCAAGACCTTCAGGAAGTACTGAAGATCTTTGCAAGCTAAAATTTGTGGAGAAGTTTAATACAGCAATCTGTAACCTGAGCAACTCTGTGCGAATGCTTAGCAGTGAATTCTATGAAAAAGGCCTGGTTAATGTGCTCTGTGAGCCAAACCCACCCACTGTCTCAAAATTAATTAAATGTTTTAATGTACATATAACAAATTAAATATTCTGTTTGTCCAATGAAGCAATTTTCAATTTTTCAGCAGATCAAAAATCATTTTCCTTTATAAATTTTTGTACATTTGTCAAATATTTACAATTTTGTTAATTTTCTTAGAAAATAATTCTGTTTCAGTTGTGATCCTTAACTTTATAACTGATAAATAAAAAAGCAGTAACCAAAGCTGGTGGTACATGGTCACCAGGTTTATAAGCTAGTTTTCTTACTTTATAAACAAAACGCTTTCAAGCTTTCTTACAAATAAAGTCTTAGATTATAAATTTGCTCTAGGTTATTTGTAATATCATTTGTCAAAAAAAGTTTAAAAACTCTAAAAGAATTGAGGCTTTTTAATTGACCCGAAGTACATGCATTTTTTTTTTCCTGTGAGCAGTTGTTTGTATGAATGCTTTAGCTCTGCTTAACACAATATTTCTGCCCTCTAATTTTTGGAGCCTTGGGTGAATCCTAGTCTTGTTCCACAGCTGCACTGCTTCATTCCTACTTGCTTCAGGCTGAGGGGAGCATGCCTGAGCAGAGCCTGAGCTCTCCTTCAACACTTGGTATGTACATGTGACACACGAGATGTGGATTATTAACAAATAATACAGCTTTAGCTGTAGCAAAGAGGCAGGAGTGGAGGAAATTGTGACTCAGAGAGGAACACTTTGTAGTACTTCTTGGCTTCTTCAGGGCTGCTGTAACTGACTCATGGTGTGCAGCCCTTGCTGAAGGCTGTGCACTAAACTGAGTGATGCTTTCACACTTGGCTGGTGTCAGTACAATTCCACTGAGTCAGTGAGTTGGTGGGGGATGATGACTTGCACCTGACTTTTCTCCCCATACTCAGCATTGACGAGGCTGCACCTCGAATACTGTGTTCAGTTTTGGGCCCATCGCTACAGGAAAGACTCTGAGGTGCTGGAGTGTGTCCAGAGAATGGCAACAAAGCTGATGAAAATTCTGAGTCTGGAGCACAAATCTGATAGGAAGCAGCTGAGGAAGATGGGGATGTTTAACGTGGAGAAAAGAAGGCTCAGGGGAGACCTTATCACTCTCTACAGCCACCTGAAAGAAGGTTTTAGACAGGAGGAAGTTGTTATCTTCTCCCAGACAACAAGTGATAGGACAAGAGGAAATGGTCTCCAGTTGTGCCAGGGGAAGTTTAGATTGGATATTAGGAAAAAATTCTTGAACAAAAATGTTGTAAAGCACTGGAACAGACTGGTCAGGAAACTGGTGGAGTCATCATCCCTAGAGGTATTTAAAAGACGTATAGATGTGGTGCCTGGGTACATGGTTTTGTGGTGGGCTTGGCAGTGCCCTGTTAATGGTTGGACTTGATGATCTTAAAGATGTTTCTCAAACTAAACAATTCAGTGATTCTCAGATGGATCATGCACCAGACTCTCTCTATTCCGGGTAAATGCAAGCCTTGTTCCACGTATCACAGGTCATAGCTACACTCTTAACCTACCAGGGGCTAGAGACTGAGCTCCAGCAGACTCCTCAGTTGCTGACATTGTTTGGCTGCTTGTGGTCCACAGTTTTGTTTTTGACCATTCCTGCTGGATTGCACCACAACAAATCACCTCTGGAGAAGGTAGCAATGAGGATGTGAGCTTCTTGCCTTTGTCCTTTAGGCCACAGATACCTGTCGTTTAGGTGATAATTAACTCTCTAGAACTCTTTTTTCTCTGTGTTTTGGTTTTTTTTTTAACTGCATAAACACAGCTGTAGAGTTCCCAAACAAGTCCGCTGCTTCCAAGGGAAATTTCCCTGAGCATGCAATTCTAAGTGTCTTCTTTTTTTGTGATCATATTCATTTTTTCTTTACCTTTTATAAAATGTATAGCCTATGGAAGCTGTACAACTGACCTACTTTTTAAAATGCATTCTAGAAATTCCTGGTCCTTTAGATGTTTTAATAACAGCACTTATACTGCAAAGGTTAGTCTGAGCAGGTAACAGACCAGAGCAAACATTTACCATGGTGTGTGTAAAACAAAAAAAACCAAACCAAACCAAAAGACCTTTATAAAAAATAGATTTTGTCAGGCTTGTGAATAATGCAAACAGTGAGCTGAATAGTGTCAAAACATAAACCAAGCACTTCTTTTCAGTGATGCAAATCTTCTGTAGCCAGTCTGACGTCTCAGTTGCAAAGGTTTCTCTGTCATATTAAAGAGTAGAACCTCCTTTCATTGCAGAGTGATAAAGAGGTACTAAGCCCTGCTCTGTTGTTAGTCACAAGTCATTTTAATGTGGGTCTGTAACACTGTGAAAGGTGACCTGCAAAAGGCGAGTGGCAGGCTATAATTCAGTGCCTTGGAAGGTAACACCGGGATCTACTAGCTGATAATTGACTTTCCTGTTATACACTTATCATCTGTAACACTTTTAGGCCCTCAGTGGGTCCTTGCTAGCAGTGTCTGTGTTAATCCCTGTGATAGAGATGGAGCAGTGAACTCTTCAGAGCATGGGAATGACTGTCCCATCCTTTCTGAAAGCAGCAGCAAAAAACATTGCTGTGAACCCAACTCCAATTGCCAGTCACAGGCCAATAATTAATTTTTTTTTTTTTTTACATGATACAAACACTACCTGGCCTCAAAATTGACTGGGATCCTCTTGTAGAATCACAGTGTAAGGTTTGGTCTCTCTCCTAAAGAATTTTTTCCTGACCAGGCAAAGGGCTGGAAGAGTATTTGGGAAATGTCATGACACTTGTGCCCTGTTCTCAAACACCTCCCTAAATGCTGACCTGTGGCTACTGTCAGAGACAGACACTAGACTAGGTGGAGCTTTGACGTGCCTGATCTGACCGTTAAGAGCAGCAAGGGGAAATCCATGCACTAAGGCCTCAAGTGATTTAGCCAGAGCCAGGTCAACAGCCAAGAAGAGCAGAGAGCCCAGGGGTTGCCACCCAGAACTGCTGCAGTGCATCCAGACAGGTCTCTTCTTCCTCCTGCTTCCATCTCTGCAGACTCTCAGAGAACCTCATAAGATTTGCATGCGTTTTTTAAGAAGGAATTTTTAGACTGCGGCAGGAGTAGTGACAAAGACAGTGCCTGGGCTGCTGGCACTGCCATTCCTACACGTTTGACATTTCAGAGAGGCAGGATGAGCTGCAGAAGCCAGCCTGGTTAACATGGATAATGAGCCGAACAACGTGTACCTGCTCAGAGCAAGCAGGGATGTGTTCACATATGTATTCCAGTTACAACCCGCCTGTAGGGTTTGATATTCACCTCACTGGGATGAGACAGCCTTTAAGGCAGCACTGCTGGTATCAGCACACGCTGCTGACTGCTCCTCTACAGATGCAGAGGTTTAAGAAGGGAAGGAGAATGACCAGAGTAGGCTGAGAAGAAAAAATATAGCTGGGCATTTCTGTCCTGCTCTCTTCTATCTTGGAGAAAGGTACAACCAGTGTAGGAACATGAGCCAGTGGCATTACTCAGTTTAAGAAATGCAAGAACAGATGAAGTCTTGGCTTTACGCTCTGTTACTGCCTTGATGAAGGATGTTCCACCTGTGATTCCTCATTTGCACTGTAATCCTCACCTGCCTTAGTGTGTATATTTTGGATACAGACTTTAAAGTTGTGATGGTATCAGGTTTTCAATTGAGTTTCCCCTGCCATATCTTACAGGAAATTTGGCTCTGGTTTATTTTGTAAATTTGATACCTGATCTCTTCCTAAGGCAACTGGATCTGTTTTCTTTTGGAGGGCAGAAAGGGAAAGAGAAAAGAAAAGGAATGTGAAGATTTAGCAAAATCTACAATAAAAAATGCTAAAATGCAGTACATGTACGGACTCTTTTTTTTTTTTCTCATTCCTCATTGGTAGCTTTAACTGAATAATGACCTAACAACTCCCTAATGATTTATCTGGTAACTCATTTGGGATGCTGAATATGTGATGAATCCCAGGGTAATAAGTTTTGTTATTCTAATTTGCTATTTCTAAGTCGAGTTTCACCAAAGGAAGCTTGTGTCTTTAAAAAAATGTCTTCAGCCAGGCTCAGTTCTGAACTAGACCATGAAATTATAAATAATAGTAATGTCTTCTATAAGCCAGAGAAAATATGTCTGTAAAATAGATGCAAATGTAAAAATTCACTTTTGGGAGACAGCTCAACCTGAGCATCAGAATGTAGTTTAGAAGGACCACATGTGAATGCCTCTATGAGAAGGAGAAAAAAATGCAGAAGTATCTAGAAGTGGGTTATGATTTTTTACTTAACTGTATCACATCTGTTTTCTTTGTATTAGATACTCCTAAATGCTTGTGAAGAACTGCAGCTGTTTGAAATCATGATACCAAAATGAAAAGCATCCTGTCACCTTGAATGTAATAATCAATATTGAGCCCCTTTACCAAAGAGTAGCAGCTTCAAAGGTCAGTCTCCCACTGACAATGTGGAGCCAGGATACAAGTTGCAGTGCAAGTCTTTTATTTTCCTTTTTCCTCATGTATCTGGAGTAAAATATGTAGGAGCTATTTCTTCACAATTTCCTTTTTTTACAATCAAATCAGATATCACAGTCCTGAAACTCAACCCCTTTCTCCCTTGGTCTCTTCCCCCTTGAAAATGATCTGTCTTGCTATATTTATTTCCCTTCCTAGTTTTTTCTCTTTTAAAGTCAGAAATTCCTTCACTCAAAACACAGCATTCAGTAACATTTCTGCAAAAACTCTTCAAAATTTTTAGAATTCAGGTTCAATTTACCAGTTGGAAAGATTACTTCTCACTCCTGCAGATTTCTGACTTCTGCAATTCCAAATTAGGAAAATAAACTTATACTTGCAGAATCCAAAGTAGAGCCATGTTTGTATTAGCTACTGTATATACTTACCTCAATCTTTTCAAGCATCGATGTGTTTTTGTATTGACAAATAACAAACTCAGTCGGGGTTTCTGAAGATAAGTTCCTCAATAAATCTTTAAGAAGAGGTGTCACCAAACCTAATTTTGGCTTTCTTTTGAGAGCTAGAGCTCAGTGGGAAAAAACCAAGATGACGCATAGACTTCTAGATATTTTTTGTTCTGTTCACTTGTAGTCCAAAAATTAATTCACAGGAAGCTTAAATAGCATTGCACAATGCAACTCATTAAAGCAATGTCTGTTTAACTTAAATTTATTTCTTGGTGGGTTTTTTTGTTATTAGGGGTTTTTTTGTGTTTTGGGGTTGTGAGGTTTTTTTTTTATTTATTTTTAATTTTTTGGGGGAGTTTAAAATATTTTTTTTCCCTTTTAATCCATAAGGGAAAAAATATAATTCTTTAGACAGGATGCCATTTACTGCAGGGAAACAGTTACAATTTGTCTGTTTTCATGTGTCGCCTTCTATAGCTACGTGGTGTGAGAAGGTCTGTTCTGTTTAGGGGAACCAAACTGTGACAATCATGTTGTTCTGGGACATAGTGCTCCTGTCTGGTGCTTTTCAAGATCTGGTGGCCTAAATTCAAGCGCATCTGAAGGACATTTCTCTTTGTATGAGTGAAAAAGCCATTTTATTTCTAACCGAACTATTTTATAAAACATGACAATTAAATAAAGAGTTCTAATGGCAAGGGATGGCACTGAACATTGGGTACATCATTCTCTTAAGCATGTCAGCACTGATTTTTATAAATATGTATTCACACATATAGAATGAATTACATTAAAATTTTATATATGATGATGCCTGTATAAGCAGTTGTCAATGTACAGAAACATGCTCTTATATGTATACATAAATAGAGCAAGTTTTGGTGTTATTCATTTACACCACCAAGACCTGTTGCCATGATCTGGTTAAAACACCTCAAAGCACTTTTGTCACTGGCATGAGAAAACAGTATTCAGGGAGTTAGTACTAAACTAGTAGGTCAAATTCTCTGGCCAGTATAAACATGTCTTCATAAACCAAGTATGTAGGTACTGCTGCACCAGAGAATCTGTCCATGTGTAGTCCAGGCTTATGCCCTCAAAGGAAAAGCGAGCGCCATGGATGTCTCTAAATTTGTTTCAGGTACAAATATAATTTCTTTCCCTGCTAGATGGGGAGCCACATAGAAATAACACAGTCACAACTTTTCAGAGCTACTTGAGTTTGTACATATCCAATTCCCTTTCATTTCAGTCACCATTCAGATGTCAGTTCTAGAATTCTATCTTGCATTCCCAAAGCACCATGAATTTATGATGAAGTAAATCAGCTTTGTCCCTTAGGATAAATCATAAACCCAAAGAAAGGCATTTCAAGACCTTTGGAAGTGTAGCAAGAAACCCTGCAGGTTAAGAGGTGCTAGTGGGAACACTTCTTTCTCTTGTCCAGGGTGGCTTTGACTTTCAAGAGGTGAAGATTACTAGGAAAATGCTGTAAGCCTTTGAGCAACTCTCTTCAGCTGTCACAGGAGAGGACATTTACATGTTGTTCATGGTACTCAATATTATGTAGTGCCCTTGACTACAATCCTTGGGTTCCCCTGCAACCTGCACAAAACAGCAAGGAAAAGTAGAGACACAAAGTACTTTGCCCAAGGTCACTCTGCAGGTTGAGGCTCAAAATTAGAGTGTTGAACTACATGTGCTGTACCCTGGAGAATAATAGCATTCAAATTTCACTGAAGAAGCCTCTGGCTAAGCAAGAGAACACAAGAATAGATATCAGCCTGGCCAATGTACAGCAGCTGAGTTCAAAGATGCAGCCAAGCTCTGAGCCTTCCCCACTGGTTAAGGCATGATTAACAGGTCACCAGTGAGTGCTTCATCAAACTTTTGATTAATCCTGAAATTAAGTTACACTTTGATTTCACTTCCAATGTACCCATTCTTGAGATATCTAAACATGCCGTTATTTCCATTGAAGCCACTGGAAGGAAAACTTATTAGCTACTTTTTAATTTGGATCAATAAACCTCTTGATGTTCTCAACAAAGTTTAGCATTTCTTGATGGTTTGTTGCTTTAAGCAGAGATCATCGCTCACAAAAAAGCACAAAGGTGTAACAAAGCCATAAAGAATAGAATGGATTTATCTAGGATCCTCTATTTTACAAGTGCAGACACCACAAAAATTTACTGATTTTTACATCACTGAGATCTCTAATATACCACATAACCTTTCTTTCTCTTGTGACAAGGACCATGAAGGACATTCCCTTAAATAAACAGGGAACAAAGAACTTTCTGTAAGGTCTTCTGCCATGCTCAGGCAACCTCAGAATATCTAAGCCGACCTCTGAGGTCCCCTGCTAGGCTCTGCAATCCCACTCAGGCTCCCAAGCCAACCCACCCTCTACCACAAAGCATTTTCTGACTTGCTCCCATCCTTTATACAACAGAATTCATTTTCCCATTTGGTATTTTATTTTGATGTTCCAGGCATAAAAAAGCAAATGGTTCCCTCAAGCCATTTTCTCTCTGTGAAACTGTGAAATAGCTTTGCAATTTTGGAGCAGTTTAAAATGCATTGTTATATTGAGAAAGGAGAGGGGAGGAGGGGGGAAGCTTCTTTTCTGACTCTGAGCACTGAATGCTATAGGAAAAATGGATTGAAATTCTTCAAATAAGGATTTCATAGCTTCTATCAAGGTGGATGGCTCCCTATTTGCATACTGCCATCTATATAAAAGAAATGAGACTCAACTGTTTTATTATAATTATATAGCTCGGGTTTTAGTATTAATAAGCCTATTGTTATTACCACTGCCTTTCGAAAAAACCTCCACAATTCTGTCATACAAACTGAAATATTGTAATTTATTTTTAAGACTCATACTAAAAAAATAAATCCTTTCCAAATATTCTTCTTGGTTTCATGCTCAGCACTGAACTAGTTTGCTGGAGATTATCACCAAGGACTGTGTTTGATCATTATGTTTTTCAATATTCCCCTGCTTGCTGAGTGCGTTATTTAAAATTCACAGCGGAAGGGAGATGCATACTTTAAAGATGGTATCAGTGCCATTTTCCATGGGACTTCAGGCAGTTCCTAGGTGCCTGTGCTGATGTTCTATTAAAAGGGAGTATCCTTCATTGACCCACAAAAAAAGGTGACTGATAATTAAGGTGAAAATGCTGCTCTCCTGTCTATGCTGCAGAACTCTTATCAGGCGTGTGAACTCTTATCAGGTGCCTTCTTATCTCTCCTCCTGTGCATCCTCTGCTGGAATCCCACACCGATCTCCCATGGCATCAATGGGAGCTCTACTCTTGGTGATGTGGAAACACAATAGCTGCTGGAGTCTCCAGAGTGTGGCTCTGCAAGCATACTGTGGTCAGGGACATGGTACACAGAAAAAAAAATGTAAAAGGAAAAAATCAGTGACTTTTGAGGCTGACACAATGCATGACAGCATACTACTCTCTATATATGTACATATTGTTCATATATAGCACAGTTTCTCAATCGGTGTTGCAGTCAGAAGTTAAGACTGAATGCTTCAGCTTCAAATATTCACAGGGTCACATTCTGATGGGGTAAAATGAGTTTTTTTCTCCCAGAGTAGAAAAATTTAAAGCAGCCCGTGGCTCAGTTTCAGATACTTTTTTTGCACAGGAAAACAGAATCATAACTTTTTCAAGCAGATAATACAAGGGAGCTTTGTGGAGAATGCCATAGTCATAAAAGCAGGGGTTTATTTAAGCTAAATAGCTGCATGTGAGTCATTTCAGCTTCAGAAATATCAGCAGGTCCACTTTGCCATCTCTCTGACTGATCTCAATCCATTTCTTATGGGCACGGTGATAGAAGTGGGTTTTCGGGAGACGCTGGAGAAGGATAGATATTTGAGGTATTTGAGGGAGTAGGGCAGAGGCTTTGAGCACCAGAAGGTGTTTGACCATCAGATGATGTGAAATAGAGCTGTCAAAAGACATAAAAGCTGGATGAAGGAGAATGAGGAGAATGTTTTACAGCCAAACAACACTAAAGAAAAGTTTATAGAGGAGGCAGAGAAACTGGTAAATTATATAGCAGGGAAGGAGTTACTGTAATCAAGACAGGATACACTGAAGCTTCATGGTAACTTTCTTAAAATTATCAAGCCCACAAGAAACTAATTCTGAGCATACGGCTGAGTGAAACTTTGATAATACCTTTTTTGTTGGGATTTTGTCTTAAGACCTTAGTTACATGTCTCTGGAATGTCTGAATTCCCCTTAAACACTTAGGCATTGTAGAAAAAGCAGGCCCTTTTCATTTTCTAGAAACTCATATCTTTAGACCACTGAACCACAGGTACATTTTTGAAGAGATATAGTGTAGGAGTTATTAGACACATGACCCTTGTATACTGTTTTTCATGGCACCAAATGACTACAACACTGTCTGATGCTTTGCTTGAACAAATTACCTGGAAGATTTACTCCTCTCCACAAAAACTGTTCTAGCTCATTCTTCACCTACCATGAAATAGACCTCAAGTCTAGATTTATCATCTCCCTGCTTACTAGTCAGCTTGCATTATCCTGAAAGAACACAAAAAAACTTGAACATATACCCTCTAGTAAAGAATTCACAGACTTTCAATGTGGAAAAGATTAAGCATCATAATAGCCAAACCAAACAATTTCTTAGGGGATTCATATAAAGTCTGTCAAACATGTTACATAGCTCTGAGAAGAAAAACAAATGCAAATGTAAATCACCTCTAGGAAAGGCAAATTCTTCTAGGTGTCTAAATGCACTAAACCAATCTCTGTTTTCATTTGGGCAGAGTCCACAAGCTTTCACCATCTAAAGAACCACAAGATGGGAGAGAGGACTGTGTTTGGTATGTTTGTATCTGAAGTTCCCAAGGCAGTTTACAAAACTGAGGGTACTTTTATAAAATTCAACTTTGCTGAAAGAACTTGAGCAAGGAAGGAAAAAATAAGATTAAGGTTTGGATCACTGCTGAATAAACTCCATCTTCTGCATCTTCCATAGTCACATTTTGAGAATGGTATTTTTGACTTAACATGTAAAGGCTTGGACCCAAACTGGCATCCAGCATAATAGACAGTTATTAGCTATGTGCGCTGGAAGACTTAGCCAAAATGAACACCAGATAACTTAAATACAATTTAGTTTGGAATAATCTGGACCCATTGACTCTCTCAGGAAGCAGCAGGTATGGCCATCTGAATCACTGAAGAAACTGCACCCAACAAGCTAAAGAAGACCTTATTCTTTGTCATGTTCTCTGACGCTCTTAAACAAACAAATTTCTCTCAGTATCAAAGCAAAAAGGTGAGCACTGGAAGAGTTCTTTATAAAGAGTTCCTATTCCAGTTCCAACTTCAAAGGTGTGTTCATTCATTACAGGGTTAACTTGTATCATAAAGAAAGGTTCATGCTACCAAGTGAAATACATCTGTTAGCAGAGGAACTATCAAAGAAAGAAACAGCAATATTTACCGTCTGAAAGCAGAAGTTAATTAAATTCAGACTAAAGATGTTTAAGCTCAAAGAGCAGTGAGAACAGTTAAAAACTTGCCAAAAGTTCCAGTAGAGTGACCAATATACCACATTTTAGCATTGATCGAGAAATTCCCCACCACACAAATACTTCATATGTTGCAGCTCCGAAAGGGCGCTGCTCAAGGAAATGCTGTAGTCCTTGTGATGAGATGCCAGTGGTGTGGCTGTTCTGGCTTTCTTGACTATGAGTCCTTTAAGTTGTACAAGTATATGATACAGAGATCTTCTGTTCACTCTCGCTACTTGTTAGACCTCGAGATAACCCTTGTGAATCTGCTCCCTTCCATCTCTTAACCTGCCTTAGGCTGAGGACTCTTCTGGGGACCCTATGTCTGTGTATGAGTCCATGGCTCAGAGACATGCTCCTGTGTGGAGTAAGCAACACCGCAATTTCGGTGAAATCCATGTGTAACACTGTTTTGTTTTCCTGTTCCTCTTCTGAGAGGTATCTCTCAGCAACTTGCGCTGTGTTAATGCAGCAAATGAGATTACACTACCTACTACTGTGGGTGTTCTCAGACAGCACACTGCCCATGTTCTCAATGTCACTCTCCACCATCCTCCCCCATTCTTGCTAACTTAAACCTTTCAAAACCTCTAGTCAACATGGACTGATCTATTACTAATCTCTGACAAATCCTTTGTTAATCCTTCCTCACTTGTGGCCCGATAAGTTCCTACTGAAGCCAAAGGGAATTTGACTCAAAAAGACATGAATTTATGGCCACAATGCACAGACAGTGTTCAAATATGGAGTAAAAATAGATCTGATTCCTGCCAAGCAGAATTCCAGAGAAATGGGCAGCCCAGGATGCTTGTTGTCTTCCAGAGGATTAATGAAACAATTGTGCATAGTGTATGTGTGCTTCATAATATACTGTTGTATGCAACACTGCTTTTCTGGAGTAGGAGGATAAATTCTCTTAAAAACTCTCTTATACTATCAGGTTTATAGAGCTGGTACATGAGATGTGCAGGTATAGTAAAAGACTCATACTATACTGTAAGAATGACAAAGTTGGCCCTCAAATACACCATGCTTTCTGTTAGAGAGCAATAAAAATTCTATAATGATTTATAATTTGGTAAGATTAATTTCCTTTTCTAACCTGTTTTCATCCTTTGTTAGATAATGTTTTCCGATACAAAGTTTTAAATGTCATCCTCACTGAATTTTTTCAAAATGTAAGATTTATTTGATGTTATTTTTTATTCCACATCTTCCAGTAGCTGCCAGGAAGAGCAATCTAGAATCAAGGCTTTCTTACTCTATATTCTGGACAAACAAATATTTCAATGAAATATTCTACAAACGATATGTACTGTCTGGATCTGAGAAGAGATTAAATAAACACAGGAAGAAGAAGGGTGAAAATGAGGGAGTGAGATCACAACATGAGAAAATTATCTGGCACAATGAGCTTCAATTTACTTTTCCTTTCATTTATGTGAAAAGATATTATTAACAAGCCCGAAAATCTCTGTGCTCTGATGGTTGTCACATTGAAGAATGCAGTTGGTACCTTAAATCTGAAAAGCCAGAAGTCTGAATGAAATTCCAAGTATAAGGCAAAGGACAGTCCTGATTTCTGTTGCTTTGGAGTTAACAATCTTCTAACATACAAATTGTATCACTGTGACTAAAGATTACAATAATTTAACCTTTTTTTTTATATAGGAAGAAAATTCAATGATTAAGTGATTTAGTCAAAGTTACAAAGGGAACTTGCTGGTGATTTCAAGTGTCTTATCCTCAGTCTTGTTCTTTATAATGTGAGAGTCACTTTCTTTAAAAAATACCAGAGAAAATAAACAAACAGCCAGTGGGGAATTACCCTAAACAACTAAAAGTCAGTCATGCTTGCCAAAACAATTGACACTCTATGTTTCGCAGAGCAGAGGGACTCTTTTAGTCATATGTGCTCACTTGCTAACTTGCAAACTTTGTAAGACACAAATAAAAATTTACTTTAATATGCTGTGGTGGTTCTCACTCAGGGGTTTTTTCTTCACCAAAATAATATTTCATATGAATCACTGAAGAAGTAATTAAATGTGACTGAGAATATGTGCTTGTGGTGTGCTTGAGTGTTATCTTTATTTTACAGAGGAAACTCAGGAATAGAAAAATTAAGTGTTGACACCTATTCAAGAAAAAAAAAGAGCTCTTCAAATCTAGAGTGAAACCTACTAAATCTTTTCCTTTAGCTTTGTGCACAGGACTATTTTTCAGTAGGATGTGTGATTGTTGTATGTCTGATAAAGACTCCTAAACAAAAGAACCAATGGTAGCACTTTAATCTTGATTAAAAGTCTAATATTTCCATACTAAAAGTCTACTGAAGTGTAATTTAGTTTCTATAGAAATTATGATGACCACTATTTAATAAAGAAATCCTTAATGTAGGATCTTTTAAAATATCCTGTAAGATTCTATGAGTTGTGACTCTCTATATACTCCATTCAGTATAAAGTAAAAAAGTCACAGCACAGAAAGCAAGTAACATCCTATTAAATTCAACTGAAATTTCCTCGACGTGATGGATTGCCAAAAATCAAGGAGACCTTTTTCCTAATCTCTTGCATGAGAAAGGATGCAGACATGAAACCTCTCTTCCCTGTTACATACATCCCCATTGAATTAGTGTTAAGGTTGCCAAAGCCCTTTTCTGTCCTTCCCTATACCTCCGGGTTTGTTTCATGGAAATGGCACCTTGTTCTTGCCTCCTTATGTTGTAATGATCGGTCTTGACAAGGGTTTTCAAGGCAGGGGGAAGCAGTCATGGCTACAGGCAAAATCACAGCTTCTGAACTTCATGCTTGTCAATAGCTGTTTTAGTTTGCATTGCCATACTAATGTGCCTTATAAATATTCCCCAGGGCTCTCCACACCATCACATTGCTGTTGTCTTATTCATCAATACAGTCAAAACAGATGCGGATGCTGTCAGTTAAGGTCAAGACATGCTCCTTCCAGATCTCTAGGATAAAAAGACCTCCATCCCATCTTATAAGACAAGAAAATATTCTGTTATTTATTTAATAAGTTACTCTCAGGTCTTACATAGTTTTACCATGATGGCCCCAATAATTAACTGTAACTGTTGTACTGAGATTTATCCTTTATGCTGTCCTCTCTACTCTCCCCATTTCCCTTGCTCTTTTCTCCTGGAGTATTTTTGTGATTGGCACCCACACCACTGCACTGTCTGCAGGCCATGCTGTACAAGATGGCATTTGAAGGGATAGGAAATGACAGCTGGTCCTTCATCCCAAATGGAAGAAAATTTAAATGAAGGACTGCAATATAAAAGGCTTGGGGAAGGATGGCCTCTACTTATCTACAGGATGGATGAGGATGGAGGCACTGCCGGATGGAGCTTCACCAGCATTTCCTGCATTTAAAACCCCATTACTGGAGACACTTCTGAAGGTGCTTACACAACTCAGCTGACCAGTTCTTAGACTTGTCTCTTATTTTCTTTTTTTTTTCTAGTTTTTGAAAAATCCATCCTAAAGCAATACACCCACCTGGAACCGGATTTTAAAACAAACTTGATATCCCTTAAACCCCTTGAATATATATGCTATTGTATATCAACCAACACAGGCCAAAAATCCCTCTGCTCTTTAATTCCTTTGAAAGCCTTGTGCTAAGTTCACACTGGAATTCAGTGACTTTGAACATTATTGTCAGTGTGTTTCTATTTAGGCGCTGATGTGGGATTGATTCAGAAGTCAAGGAGAAAAGAATGCTTCAAAATATAGCTCCAGGGAAGCACCATTTTTCACAAAGTTCTTGATTTTCTGCTAAGATTAGTGACAAAGCAGACATCTGGCATGTGCAGGGGTTTCTGCAATGTGCAGATCTGATGGTGTTGCCCAGAGAAGTTGTCTTCTGAGAGCTCGCCCTTGCACATCTTCCAAAGGAAGATTGCTTTGGATGTAATTCCTCCTTGCTCCCACTGCCTCAGCTATCATCACCATATTCATTCCTGGGCAAATCATGTTGTTTAATGGAAAAAAAATCTACCTCACTGCATCATTGCCTGTCTTTAAATATGCCAATCCTGTGATTGTAAATAATCAGCTTACCAACAATTTCATATGATATCAGTAACCCAGGCAGTGTAGTTGATGAGTTCTAGCTCAAAGCACAGTGAACTCATCTGCAGTGCCCTAATTGCTACATACACATACCTAACGAAGATGTTGGCTCTTATTTTAATTCTAGTTCTCTTCTGCAAAAGACACAGCATGTCAGAGAAGTAAGACAGAATGCCCACGCATCCAGAGATACAGTAATAGTCTGAAGACTTGAATAAAACTGGCAGCAACAAGAAAGTAAAATATAGCCTCTGTTTCTCCTGCAAGCCTAGTTTGATAAAATCATTTTTCATTCAGTATACACAAAAATTACAAAGAAGGCACACCGAGCATGCAAAATTGGCAGAGGTATCTGGGGAGCAATAGGGACTGCAGACCTCCAACAGCTTTGCCTGGTTCTCTTTTCATAAGGGAAGACCTGTCCTGCCCTTCTCTTTCCTCTGCTGCTCTGCAATCCTCTAACTTTTTGTTGATAAGCTGTCGTCTTCAAGATTCACATTTCTTGAAAAAGCACAAGAATACTTGCTTAAACTTTTTCCTGAAAGCTCTGATTTTCTTGGAGCTGTTTCTCTGCCACAACTTCACCTTGGTGGGGATTTAGGACCATACAAAGAAGCTTGGTATTCATCCTGCTGAAATTTCCTCACTTTGCAAAGATAAGATACTGATTGTTCTTATTTGAGAACAAACTCTCACCATCTATTGATGCATGTACTTAGACATAACCTTTTTAATAACCAACCTCAGCTTCCTAAAACCCTCTGGCCTATGGCAAACAAGAAGTATTAAGAAAAAAATAGCCACCAAAGCCACATCTTACACAGAAAATGCACACCATACTGTGAACAGGGGGAATGGCAACATCTGGAACTGCCTCACGACCAAAGAACCATCTGAAAGCCAAATCATGCAGATGTGTTTGGCCCCAAGGAGACTTACAGTGCTCATCCTTAACCTACAGAAATGCCAAATGCTCCAGAAAACCAAATGAAATAAAAACATGTATTTGATTTAGGATGAATGAGAGGAGGAAGAAGAATGTGAAACTTTCCATTGGGTTATTAAACATTCCTTTTCAATGTTGTTTCAGTTCCAAAGAGAGACTTGCCAGCATAGCTAAGCTGATAACTTCAGAGCCAAATGTGCTCTGTGCCAGTGTCATCAAGAAGGATAGATTATAGAGCTGCTTCTCATTTATATGCTTGTTCTGATGAAATACAGACATTTATCTTTGTGGAACTAGTAAAACAATTGCATCATTTTCCACTGCAAATTGAATAAATGTACCCAGTGGCAGCTGAGTTGGGAGCAGAGCTGGAAACTGTATCTTCTGCTATGCAGCTGCTCTGATGGTAGGATCCACTTTGTGAAGTGGCTTCACCTTCCCTCTCCATTCTCAAGCCTTTCTTAGAAAACCCACACATAAAACAAACAAACAAAAAAACCCAACCAACCAACCAACCAACAAAAATAACCCAAAAAAACACCCACATAAAACCAAGCAACCAACAAAAACTTGGGTTTTGTTTTGTTCTGTTTTCATCTCAAACCCTCCCCTTGTGAGCCTGAGGGCCATAATACTAGTGGTCCTTTTTCCAAGTTTGAACTGCTGCACCCATGCAAAATACAGATCTCACATGGAATTCCTACCAGTGCTTAGAGATATTTGCCTCTGAGACTTTTACTCAGGTCATCTGTCCTTACACAGCATGACACAGTGCTCTATTCTCACGTCAGACCCCACACAGAGCAAGTCATTTAGGAAAAAAATCATAGTTGTTTAGTCAAACAAAGAAAACAAGGATCCTTTCTTTGAGAGCTCATGCCCCTTGGGCAAGTCTAAATGCCTGGAATCACCTATCCAAGTGTAATCACTACCATAAGCAAAAAATATTCCTTCAGAGAGCATAACTTTAGCTATGATACATATGGTGGATCTGCCAAAAAGCTGTGTAAAAATACAAAAAAAAGTACCTTAACGATATTCCCATGACATGATTATTACCTATTAGTTACATCACTAATATTCTTAGGGACCCAGGTAGGGCATCCAGGTAGATTTTAGTCACTTATACCTTATCCTGCTTGGTTTCCATCTGCCAGATGGTGGTGGATATCTCACAGATCTTGTATCACAGCTATCATTCCAAGGTGGAAAGTTCAGATAATGCTGGACTTCTACAAAGGCAGGAGATACACCTTAACGCACCTGCATCTCCCCTGGTACATCTGCAAAGACCAAGATCCCTTCCAGCGAGGAACCCTGTCACTGACAAATTGCAATTCAAGAGGTAAGAATCATAGAAATCACAGAATCATAGAAAGGCCTGCGTCGGAAGGGACCTTACATATCATCTATTTCCAACTCATCATCTATTTCCTGCCATCGGGAGGGGTGCCACCCTCTAGATCATGAATTGAGGTGGGACAAGGGGAGCACAAGCAAATGATGAAACTTTAGCATTGTGCTCCTATCACAGCTGGCCGATGGTTAGGATTTCTTCAGCAATCCAGTGAAGGACAGCTTCTAAATGTACCTCAGGTAGGATTGTGGTGGAGCTGTACTTGTATTAAGGGGCAAAGTCTCCCCCAGGTATGACTGTCAACAGAGGAAGAAAGCATGGAAGTTCTTGCTGCACTGCTATGAGCATATTTACAAATTAGACACAACACATACATGCTAGGGTTTTTATGCAGGTCTTTCAACTTCTATTTCTATAACTCCAGGGCAAGAAAAATAATCCTGCAAAGAAACAACAGTGAAGATTCTAACTACAAAAGTAAACAGAACTCTAAAGAAGACCTTGAAAATGCACTTAGTTATGCTCTTACAGGTGATTTTAAAAATCTCCAGCTTTCCATATTTTGCTTCATTCTTGAAATGGTTTTGTTTTGTAAATCTGTAGTTCCTGATTTCATTTATGCACATTCCAGGAGTGTCTAGAGACTCTAAACAGCTTTATTTGTGCCTACCATACAAACCTAGATAAAAGACAGTGTTTACCCTGAAGGCAAATAGAAATAGGGAGAAGATGCATCTGCGGTATAGAATAGAGCAGAAAGGAAAAAGCTGTCATGAGGAAGGATCCAAAGGAAATCCAAGATTTGCAAAAGTGTTTGGTTGTTTATAGGGCCTCAGGGTTTAGCTGCTCCAGCTGAGATGCTTCCAGAGGGGGTTGATAATGCAAAGCATTCATTGCCATGAAACAGGATTCAAGTCTCCCTCAAGTTAGTCACTTATAACACCAGGAACTGAAGATCTTACACTTCTAAAGTGTCCTCAGTTTAGATTTCCACAAATTAATTTTCATCCAGTGCTAATGGTGCTCAGTATTCGCTCTTAAAACTCCATTCTTGAATAGTTCACAATCAGGGGAAAACCAGCAAACACTGAAGTCAAGTGAAAATATGCTTTGAAAGATGCAACATTTTTGGGGAGAGATTTTATCTTTTGTTAGCCCAACAGATTAACTTGGAGAAAATGAATAAGCTTTTAGGCAAATGCCCAGGCTTGAAGCAGAAAAATCCAAGCTAAATCAAAACTGAAAATATTGTTCCAAATTTGTCGTCCTACAATACTTTGTCTTCAACAGAAAAGTTGGTGCAAGGCTTCATGTTCCCAGGCACTTGGTCCTGCAGAATCCCCACTGTCTCCATTCACTGAGTTGGGCCAATAGCACCATCTGCATGACTGGAATTTAAATGTGTATTAAATGATGCTGATTTAAAAGTGTTGTTTCCTTTCTTGAAATCTGAGTTTTTTGAATGACTGTATGATCAGGCTCTGCAAACGAAGCAACAAGATGGAGATAAGAACTTTTTAAGTGGCTTTAGCGCCAAAGGCAAGTAGGTTATAACACACTTTAATTAATCTGTGTTACTTAATCAGAAAATCTGAGAGAAAGAAAGTTTGCTGGTGGTTTTGGAGCAGGAGCTTCAGACCAAAAGAGATATGGAGGAGAAACAGCAATTCATTTAGTTATCCAAGGCATTAGTTTAAGGATTGTATTGCACTTAATTGAAAACATTCCCACCATTCACTTATGTCCTGTCTCAAAATATCCTTCACAAGATAGTTCCAGGTCATTCAGCAGTGCATCAACAGGGTTTTGCTGCTCACTTCTGTATGTGGGTAACAGCATGAAACCTGCGCTCTCTGCCAAACAGCCCATATATCAGAGTTTACCAGGCTGTGCTGCTGCTGCTTTTTCTCCTCCTGTAGAATGCCACAGGCTACAGACAGATGAAATGGGAAATATTATAGTCTTTCAAAGGACCAGTGTATCTCTTACAGGGAAATTATCCTTTGAATGTACAACAGAGATTCCCGAACACAGGTGATACTACGAAACACCCATGTAACACTACCTTCAATAAAGAGGCACAACAAAATGTGTTTCTCAAGTCAAAAGAATGAAACCTGGCAGCTTTGCACGGCTGCTTGGCAAAAACTATGAGTGCTCTAAGGTGTCTGGTTAAATTCTAGAATTACAGTGGGAACTGGAAATGGAAAAGTCTGGAAACCTTTTAACTTTGGAGGTTGAGGCCTATTTTCTGTTTCTCCTGGCTGATGTATAATGAGACACTTACAGCTGCTTTCTGTTGCTGTTGTTTTGCATAAATACATGCCAACAGTAGGAGCAGACAGCTGCTGAAAAATCCATTAAGGGTTGTTAAACACAAAGATACCACCTCTGGCTCAGGTAATCCCAGAATAGTAGATTGCTGGGAGATGTGAGGTGGTCCAGGGGAATTGTGCCATGTGTCCATCTTGCACCCACATCTCCGCAGGACAGAGATCGGGTATCACGAATGGCAACTTCTGGCCTCACCCAGTACAGCTCTCCATAAGCTCTGCTGTTAAATGAGCAGTTTGTAGCATTTCATTCAACAGGCGCATTTGGAAACAGATGCTTCCCAAAGATGCTTTCATGAATCATTTGGGTCAATTAGAGCAACTTTCAGGAAAAAATTCCTCCACATGCGGTGAAATTTACCTTTTGCAAGGGTTTATATACAGGCTATTGTCTCTTGTACCACCATAAATCCCCATCAAACATGGTTAGACAGCCATAGCCTGTATTCCACTGAAAAATTCAATCCTAAAATAAATCTTTCAAAGTGCAAAGGTATTTGGATGTCAGGAAGAGAAATCCCTTTCGGGTCAGCTGCTGCTTACAAGTTACTCATCTATTTTCCTGTAAGGATTCAGGGCTCAGTTCTCATCTCAAAGCCCCCACTTAATCAAGCTTTTAGCCAAGTCTCTGTAGTCTGAAAATAAAAGAAAATGCAAAAAATCTAGATTATTTAGGCAACAGAATATTATTTCCTTTTATTGCTCTTCCACATGTGAGAAAAAGCCTGAAAAGAATTTTCTTTCCAATCTGGCAGTGAAAAACTCCACATTTGGGCAGAAGTAAACATCAGAAAATTTCATTTGATACAATTATATTTTCAGAAACTCTACAGCAGGAAAAAGTAAGAAATTATAAAGGAGCAGCATCTGTAACATGAAATGTAGCAGTGGGCCCCAACAGAAAAATGTGGCTTATATATTTGCACATGTACATAGACACCTGCATGTAATAACATGTCAAAGTTACTCAGAAAATAAAACCATCAATGCATAAAGTTGAAAAAGAGGAACTTTATTCTAAAGTAGTGGAAGAAAGTATCAGAAATACTTATCAATGTACTATCTAAGTATCATCTCTCAAAACTGTCATAATGTGCCACCACCAGTTGGTGGATTTGGACAGATCAGTAGTCTCAAAAGACTGAGTTGTGGGAAGTTCATAATCTGGCAGGAGGCCTATTAATGGTAGGCACCCCAAACCTATTGAATTTAGCCTGGGTTTGGGAGAGGTATAAGATCTTTTAATGTTCAAATGCAGGTATCAGCTCCTGAAACCTCTGGCTCTTTTAGAAACTTTAGCTCTTATTGCTCTTTTAGAAACTTGTGTGACCCTTTTGTCAAACTCAGTGACATTTTCAAAGTTGAATAGAATAGGAACAACAGATTTTGGAGTCCATAAAGCAGCTGCCATATGGGAAAAGTTAAAAAAGAAACAGGCACACATATAAGACAGCATGAGAAATGATGGCTTTGCTTGGCCTAGGCAGTGTTTGTCCTCTCTTTGGAAGATTTTCAGCTACCTGAGCAATCAATCCAAGCACTAAATTTGCCACTTCTTGTCTTTGTTAAAGAAAATCTACCAATAAATCCCCATAAGAGTTTGTGTAACCCAGATCAGTCAGTTATTTCTCTCTCCCTCAGCATTCACAGCTTAACCAGGTGGCTCTCACGCTGCCCAGGCACAGACCTTGTTAGGCACCAGCGGCTGATGGAGACAGCCTCGTGTTGCATTTTGAGGAGGCAGACACACTGTAAAAGCTCCCAGAATATACTTTCTGTGTAAGTACAAATAAGCAGGAAAGCCCCAAAGTAATTTGTTTTCTTTTATGCTAAACAGGAAGATGTATGGGAAGAGGAGAACTGCTTATTAATCCCAACCAAACAGTAAACTCCAGCTGAGCAAACTCTGCCATTTGGTGGACTGAATTTCTTAATCAGGAAAACATATGGGGAGACAGTTTTCAGCAACGGAGACAGGAACATTTACAAATGCTTTCCTATTGGTGCAGACCAGAAAGACAGCACAGTTTGCATTAAAAAAAAGGGAATTTTTTTTGATTTTTTGCCTTGTACAAGCAAATTAATGTTAAGGGAACTCAGTAGCTTCCCTGTACTGTTGTGAGAGCAGCAGAACCAGTAAAGATGGCTCAATTACAATAATAAGAATGTTGTATACAAGTCAAAAACCAAATGGATCAAAACTAACCCATGCTTCTGTTCTGCTCGTCCACCCTCCCCAGGAATGTGCGTCAAGAAAACAGCTTAAAGTCTGGAATTTACTGTCAGGAAAGAGGTTAAAAAAACCCTCAGAGTATCCCAATATTGGCAGAAGCAAAACCTTGAGAGGAAATCTGCTGCATTTCCATAAAATCATAGAATAGTCTGGGTTGGAAGAGACCTTTTAAGCTCCTCTAGTCCAACTCCCCTGCAATGAGCAGAGTGATCTTCAACTAGATAAAGTTGCTCAAAGCCCCATCCAACCTGGCCTTGAACATTTCCAGATATGGGGCACCCATCACCTCTCAGGGCAACCTGTGCCAGTGTTTCACTACCCTCATTGCAATAAAATTCTTACCTATAGCTAATCTATATATACCCTGCTTTAGCTTAAAACCATTACCCCTTGACCTACATTTTTGGCAGCAGGTTTATCTATCTGGTAACATCTTTCCTCCCAGGTGAAGAAGAAATGTCACAGCACAATGTTTGTGGACACTGTGCTGATGAAGACATAATCTCTCAGAAGACTTCAAAACCTAAACTCTTGAATGTTTCTGGTCATGTGTGTAATCAGCACTCAGGCCATCAGCTCCTGCCCGGCATGAAAGAGGTTATGACTGAATCAAGCAGATGATCTGTTGCATGTGCATTTTTGCTAGAATGATTCCTCCATGTTCTGTGTAGCTTAAAATGAATTATAAGGGCTCCAGATTTAAAGTCAGAGAAACAAGCAAATCCTGCAGGCCAATTAGTATATGCAGAAAAAATCTCCCTAATTTAAGAAGCAAAGAATCAGCATAGTCCTCTAGCACATTAGATTGGTGTCATTGCTGGGATGTAAAGTTGATAAAGGGTGAGAAATTAACTCTGAATTTTCTGCATGATCTGATCACCAACTTGTTTTGTAGTTATCTATCAATTTTCAACATTTCACTAACTTGTGCATAATAAAAGAAAATTATGTGCAAAACTTTATTAAAAGAGAAGGGTCACTGATGTAAGGCAACTTGAAAAAAGATATACGGAAATGGAGAGTTAGTACCTCAAGAGATTTCTGTGGTGAAGAGACATGTGTCATTAATCTATTCACCACCAGAAAACCTGGAGGACAAGCTTAGTCACTAACTAGAAGTGCCCTTAGTGAGGCAAAGGTAGCAAGTAGGTACCTAAAATCTGCAGAGGAACACTGATTCTTTGATTTATATATGATGAAACTTTATAAGCAGTATTAACTACAATCAAAAATATGAATTGTACTTAATTCATAAGCTGCTTTATAAAAGCAGCTGAATTACTCTTCTTTTGCCCCACTGCGGGAAGTTGTGTGATCTGACCTTCCCACAACAGTCTCATTCTCTTTAGACTTTTGGTTACTGGTAGAAAAACACATTATGTTGTAAGAAAGCCCCATCCTGCCTGCCTTTCACAACAGTGTAGGATCAAGACTAACCCCCTGCTGAGAAGAAACAGACTGACCTCACTGTGAAAGAGAGATGAGTAAGGCCAGATGGATTCCCAACACCACATTGAGTACCAAGGGCCAGAGGGAGCAGGATGACACCAGAAGAAAGAGGGCTTTGCTGATCTCACCATGAAGTAACTGCACGGAATTTTTCACTTTCTTGAGGCACTGTACCAACATCTGTTTGTCACTGAATTTAATACAGCAGCTCCTCAGTCATGACTGAATTAAACGGCCCCCTCAGGAATCAGTGTGAAAGCAACAAAAGCAGTAGCTGGCTGTCAAGGGAGGTGATTGCTCTCCTCTACTCCACTCTGGTGAGACCCATCCCAGTGTGCTATGTCCAGCTCTGGAGTCCTCAACGTAAGAAGGACATGGCCCTGCTGGAGCAAGTCCGGAGGAGGCCATGAAGATGCTCAGAGAACTGAAGCACCTCTTCTATGAAGACAGTCTGAGAAAGTTGCAAGTGTTCAGCCTGGAGAAGAGAAGGCTTCTGAGAGACCTTAAAGCACCTTCAAGTAACTAAGTGGGCTCCAAGAGAGCTGGAGAGGGACTTTTGACAAAGGCATGTAGTGATGGGACAAAGGGGAATAGTTTTAAACTAAAAAAAGAGAGATTTAGATTGGATATTAGAATGAAATTCTTTCCTGTGAAGGTAATGAGGCATGGACACAAGTTGCTCAGAGAAGATATGGGTGCCCATCCCTGGAAATGTTCAAGGCTAGGTTGGGTGGAGCTCTGAGCACCTGAGTGAAAGGTGTCCCTGTCCATGGCAGGTGGTGCTGGAATGAGATCATCCCTAATGTCCCTTCCAACCCAGGGCATTCTATGATTCTATATTACTCTAGCTTGTAAAATCACAGCTTAGCATCAACAGAGCAGTAAAGCTGTATTTTCTTTCATTTGCTGCAGGAACTCACAACATTCTCCTTAAAGGAGATTTCTGACCATTTTAAAGTATAGGTTTTTGAGAACATTATCCATCTCGTTTCTGTTGCAATGTTCAGAAGACTACAAGCTTTGCGGGTTTTGACAAGATTAATCTCTTCTATCTTTAGATATCTACAAAGTACAGCTTCACGTCTGATCTGGTCCTTTGATATTCACTTTAGAGCAAAGAAAGGTGCTTCTGGGGTGGAACTGCATCCCATCTCAAGGTAGACATCTAAAACAGGTCAGAGAAATTGCACCTGAAGATTGTCTATTTTGCCCCTCCATTAACTGCGGGAGTATAGTTGAGGAGCTCACATGCAGAAGATTACACTGGAATGTCTGAAGATGGAGGAGGTAAATCCCACCCTAGAATTCATCTCTCCCTAGAGCTGTCAAAGCTCTTCACTGAAACTCTTAGAGGCAAGGAGTTATTTAGACTGCAAAGCTTTAGGGGGTCTCTAAGCGTAGTCTTGAAAGGTTATTGACATTTTGGAAACTCAGTTTCAATGAAAGTCTTTGCACTCTGTAGTGGTACAACCAGGTGGGAGTTCCACACAATTCCTGTCTAAATGAAAAAGGAACATGATCTGTTGGCTTGTTGCTAAACATGGTCCCACTCTCCAATATGCAAAATCCCATAGCTAATGAGTTGGATTCTCATCTAAATTATCCTAATGCAATGGGAAAGGGCACCACCAAAATTCAATTATATTCAATTATATTGGTCTAAATCTGAGATAAAGCAAATGCAGAATCAGGTCTAGTCCACTTCACATTGATTTCTAAGCTTCCCCTATGTTCAACTCTCAAAATAGCTCAAGTATTGATTACATGCAGGAGCAAAGTTCTATAAAATGTCATTTTGATACTCATTTAATTATGCTAATTGTGACTTGTTACTCTCTACCTCTTATTTGTACATTTAAAACAATACCCACTTCCCCTCTAGCAAAATTCTCTTGCCAAAGTAGATCAAATAATTATTAATTTATACTCACAACCTCATCCCAGGAAAAGATATATAAAAATATTTAGATAAATATAGAGACAGAAATTTAAAAAAACCCAAAGTACATGTAAATGCTTAAACATTTACAATACTTTCAGTAAAAAATTATTTTTCTTGTTTGTTTGAGGAATTTTTGTTCTTTTGGTGAGGTTGAACTTTTTGCCTCAGAACATAAGTTTACAAAGCATTTTAAAAGGTAAAAAAATCTAAATAAATTTATGAGATTTCTTGAAGTTGTTTTTGCACATACAGCTGCATTGCCTCCAGTGAATCATCCCCATTTCCTTGCTCTTCTGTGATGCAACTCTGTAAGAGCATTTCCAAGCTCTCTGGTTCTGCATTTCAATCCTTATACCAGGGCTTCTTGGTCTACAGTCAGAAGAGCAACCCCAAACACAACCTTTTTCTCAGCCCACTCATATTCCCAGTGTGTGGCTGCATCATGACAGTGAATGAATTTCCTGTGGGAAGTTCAAAAACAGGTTGCCCTCATTTGCTGGATCGCATGTGGGGACTGCTTTGGTGGGAACCTAGTGGCAATGCTGGTACCAGGCTTGAGGTGCTGCATTGCCACAGAAAGAGAGCTTCATTTCTTGAGTGGCTTCAGAGCAGTCCTCAGATAACAGGGACCTTTTGGGGAGAGAGCACCACTGGATGGTGGTGATGCAACACCTCTCCACTCTAGTCAAACATAGGAGTTGTGGGGTGATAAGTCTTCCACATATCATTGAAGAAGAGAACCGGGTGTGATAGCAGCTTCACCACACTTATTGTGACAAGGTAGAAACAGGAGATCTACTGTGCTCTCATATTAATATATGATATTTTCCATCCAGATGGCATAATACCAGTGTTACACAAGGGAGGATGTTCACATGCCCTGAGGATGGCAGAGGAACAAAATCTATTGCTGAAAATGAAGCAAACCTCTATCAGAGTCCCAAGCTCAACAAAGTGTACCTGTGCTGGGCATAGATATACACAGCGATACCCAAAAAGGCAGGGGGAAAGTAATAGTGTCAAGAACATAAAAAATTTCCAGTTCCTAATCCTCCAGAGCAAAAATTTAGCACAGAGAAGGCACATACTAAACAACTCTGACTTAAAAGTGACTGAGCTCTGGGAAAGACACCTGTTGATTTCACACTAGTTCTAGATCAAGCTCACCATACAACAGTTGAATTTCTCTCATTAGAGAATGTTTACATTTAATTATGTAACAATTTTTTATTATGTATTAGTTCTCCCTGTTCTTGTCATTAGGATATTTGTTTACAGTACCAGTGAATGTTTAACAATAAAAAAATGCTGAATACAAGTTAATTAGAATTCTCTTCCTTAAGTAAAACTAAACCAAACCCAGCAAAGTAATTCCAAAGGCATCAATTACACACACCGTTCTTTGTGAGAGGCGTTTCCAAATGCGATATCTCTTACAACTTTGTTCTACTCTTGTGACTTACATTCACAGATTCCATGGGGTCTAAACGAAGCAGAAGGATTAATTGCATACAGATGCTTTCCTATTTCTGATTGCCACTGTTTTTTATTATTCTTTTGTGTTTTTTTTAAAAACAAAGAAAATAAAAGGGTTTTACATTATACTAAGAAAGTTAAATACAACCTGTAAGAAGTAATTAAAGGCACAAAACATATGGAAATGCCATCTCTTGTTTTGGTTATATTTGCACATAATGTATGCAGAGCAAGTCATGATTAGCAGACAGGAAGCATGGTCTGTGATTATGTAGGATTTGGTAATTGAATCCACCAAGGATAATGATGCTGACCTTCCCATTCGAAAATAAACTAGGCATTCAAGTTTTAAGTGGTTTGCATTAATTCTAGTTGTATAGACATGTCTACCCAGACCTGCTGCTAGGAGGACACAGAACAGGTAAGTAATGATTACATTAGGGTGTTTTATTAACAGCAACCAAAGTAATGCTGTTTACAGCAACAGTGCTTGGACCATATAAAACCAAAGTTTGAATACTTAGGAGCCACAATTTTCACTGAGGTACACATGCTAGTGCTGCATCAACTACAACAAAAAGTGGCCCAAGGGGCTCTGTGATTACAGAGTACCCCTTGCAAACCCACACAAAAGGAATTAGTAGCAAGTTAATTAATGAGAGATCTGGTTTCTTGCCTCTTCTATTATCCTTCAATCTTTCAAGGAAGAAAGGGTTCCAAAAGGTTGTAAATGCAATGGAATTTGACTAAATAAATGCAATATTATCCTGAAGACATGGCATGGTTTGAACTACCTACCAAACCATAGATTTTTGGGGATTTTTGATGTTTTTTGTTGTGGTGATCCTCTTTATCAGAGATATTCACTTGGTTCTACTACTGGAGTTCAAGAACAGAAGCTATTTGTCATACAGAATCAGACTGGTGTTTAAACACTGGTGTGTCAAATCTGATATCTTGCCTTCCTACAACGTGACCTAGCTCTCAGTCAGTCCTGTGAACTCACCCCCAAGTCCATCTATGATGCTCTTTCCTAAGCCCTGAAGGCAAATATGCCTCAGTCGAAAGCCTGCGGCAAAGTTTTGTTTACAGTACCACCAAGTCTGTGTTTCCTATTCTGCAGTCAGACAAATTTGCCAGACAATGAAAAACAAAGACCAGTGGCTTAGAGAAAGCTGCATGGCCTTCTCTTCCCAGGGTCAGAGCAAAAACATGTTGCTGATTGGAAGCAAAGTAATGGCTATGGCATACTAGATGCTGTCTCTGTTGGAGATAAAGTCTGTCTAGAGTAAGTTAGTTTTTCTTCTGGAAAAAAGAGTTTAAGGATTTTTACATTTCTCCTAGATTTCTGATGTGTGTCAGCCCCAGTCAGATGTGTGATCCAGTTGCCTGCCTCAGGTCTGGACATTACAGACAGTTCCATTTTTCTTGAAAATATCAGCTCTGTGGAGCAGGCATAGAAAGCAAATATTTCCCCCTGGAAATGCCAGAGTTGCACATGCTCCATGGTTTCAGGCTGCAAAGGCCATACTAATTCTTGCAACAAACCCCAGGAATACACAGGACTCACATAGGAAGCTATTCAGTAAGTGCATTGCAAGTCCAAGGTGTTCAGGAAGCTTGGCTTATTGCATGTGTTCTTTACAGCCATGTACAGACATTTCTGCCTGGACAATGGCAAGAAAAAGTACTGCAGCTCAGTTTCTGCTTTCCTTTACTCCCTGATCCAGATAAAACTAAGCCACTGATGGATTTCCACCTGGTCCTTAAAACTGATGACTAATGCCTGCAACAATCACTCAAAGACCCAGAATTGCAAACTCTAGGAATCTGGCCTCAGTCACAATACGTGTGATCCAGGTCTGCAGAAACATCCCTGGAGTGTCCAACCACCAGGGCAGAATGACTGCATCCTGTCTGCTAGGACCCAGAGGTGGGAATGACTGTTCACCAGTGATTATAGCGCAAGAAGCTCCCAGCAGTAGTAGGAATCATGGATGGCTAGTCCATGGCAGACCACCGACCTGAAGAGGTAATGCTTAGAATCTAAATTTCTGAAAAACAGGTTAGAGGAATCACAACAAAACTCTATAATTGCACTGGAATTAAGTTATATGCTTACATTTTGCATGTGTAATAAATTGGCAATATGGAATTCACAGGCTGTCACCTCTGGGTCACTGGCTTACTGCTCCATTATATTTAATGTACAAACAGGAAAACATTATGTAGTCTTCACTTAGAGTGTATTTATGTCTCAACAACATTCTAAAAGTATGTCCTAAACCATTTTTTTAGCTCATTAGAATAACTGCAGGAGGGAACCATGATAGTCTGGGGTTTATAAGGTGATGCAAAGGTCAAATCCATTCCAGGATCATTGTAACCAGAAGTTTTTATTAGTTACTTCTCACTCTCTGCTGCCTGAGAAATGGAGTGATGGTCTCAGTCCAAGTCCAGGTGCTTAGATGCATTCATTATACGTCCCTCACATGGATAGTAAGCAGAGAAAACACAAGAATCTCCTGCTTGTCCAGAAAAAGACATCTTGTATCTTTGAGCAAAAAAATCAAGCTTTCAATCTAGGTATTGACCTTTAGGCCTCCCAGACAATGGAAGAGATCTTTATTGACTGCTTGTTTCACTTTTACCCCATTTCCAAGCTCCTGGATACAAGTAGATTTAAGAAAAACAACTCAACTCAAAGGCCAAAAAGAGCTTGTGAAACTGTATGGACACACAATGCTCTTTCCACTGGCTGCTTAGAGCTGCCACTTCTCCTTGCTCCTAAATACCAGGCTCTGCTACCAAGGAAATTTAGCAGTAACATGTCAGGGACAGAAGCTTGAACCTTGGGGATGAAAGCTATGATAACAGCAGTGAGAACTCAGTGCTAAGGTATTGAATCATCTCTTTTCATGTAGCATTGGTAAAGAAAAGAGATGGGGCAGAGTCAGTGGGACAGCTGTTCACATCCACCTTTGCAGGGAACAAGCAAGCTGGCTCCATCAGCCCACATCACTTGCTATCAGCCTCAGCTTCTCTTTCATGAAAAAGGTCATCAAATCTGCTGTATCATCTCTAGCAGCAGGAAGGAGACAAAAGGACCAGAATTAGAAATGTTACTCTCCCTTTACCAGACTTCTCCAACTGCAGAAAGATAGCCTAAAAGGAAATCTGAGTCATGACCTTCTTGCTTAGCAAAGACCCCTGGGATCAACGTAAGCAAAGGCAGCTTTGCTCTTTTCAAGGGTGACTAGCACCCAAAACAAGTGCTTGTGATATTCAAGCCAGAAATGAAAAGAAATATCCACATGGAATCCCCTCCTGCCGCTGATGGGCAGCATGGTGCACACAGACAGCCCTGGATCACACTGATTATAGTCTACTGCTGTTCACAGATGAAGGAAAATGAATCTCAAATTACCAGACCTGTCCCTGGGCTTTGATACTATCATGCACACTGCTGCTATCCAGCCTCAAAGTCATAACAAGGGCAAGCACTGTGGCACCAAGGAGGGACAAAGTGGTTTGTAAGAGCAGATGCAGGAAAAAAAAAGGAAAAAAAAAAAAGGAAAGAAATGCACATCCTTTCTTATATTCACCATCCAGCCAGCACACTTAGTATCATGATCCTTGTTTTCTTATGTCATCAAATCACATGGGGCCCAAAATATTCCTCAAGTTAATAAATGGCCAACTCAGACACAAAATCTATAACTATGCCAATTAAATCTATAACTAACCAATTTAAACAGGGACGGGTTTTGGGCTGGAGAACTCAAGTGTGACTGCCCACATTGTTTAATTTCAGCATTCACTCTGGTTTGGGTTTGGTCCATAATAACAAACATTCTCCTAGACAAAGCCCAGGCATATTTTGGGGGATATATGAACCAGGCAAATAGATCCAGTGGTAATGTGAGATGACAAAATGCACAGTAGACCTACAGAGAGCTTGACTTCACTTTTGTATCACCAGCAAATTACCTTGATACTTGTTCCTTCTAAACTCCTTTTCTGAATGACGCTATTGAGACATTAAAGGATCAGAGCAAAGGACAGTGAACTGGGACATACTACATTAATTATGGATTTGACACTGGTTACTGAAGAGACCCTTGGCAAATCACAAAATTTCTGTGTCTTCTAAGTGAGAAGACGATGATTGCAAATCCTTACCACATGTCAGGAAGGAGACACCTAATTAATTAATGCTCAGAAAGTGCTTTAGAGATTAAGTGTACAACTCTTGATGTCATGAGAGCTAAATATTATTACTGAGCTCAGATTCATACATATGGGCAAAGGTTCCCAGAAAGAGAAGCATCAAGGGTGAGAAGCAAAGAATGCTCTTATAGAAAAACACTCAGTGTAACTCATTCTGAAGCTCCTTCCAGCAGCCAAGTGATTGTTTTTCTCTGTGTGTTAAAAGACTTTTTGCTAAATCCCAGATATGTATCAAGCTTTAGGGATATGACATAAGCTGCAATCTTCTCCAAAACAGCTCTCACTATTAATAGGGGCATGCGTATATTTACCCGATTTATTAGGTGTAGATATCACTATGCAGTTAGGGTTTTTTATCTCTATATACTATGAAGAGCAGTCACTGGTAGACAGCTAAAGAAACACTGTTAAATATGTGTAAAAGACACTAGCTCTGATAACTTCTTATTCTACTGCTTTCCTAGTCAGAAACTGTGAGCTCAAATGTGATGTAAGTTGAACCATAAAGGAGGGAACAAGAGAGGATCCAAAGGGAGAGCCACTAGAGGCTAAAATGTAGCTCCATCAGCCAAAGGCAAGGCTCTTGCCCAGAGCAAAAAAGCATCTGACAGTGCTTTTATTTAATGCTTTATATTTCCCATTCTTTCTGGAAAATGAGCTTCTTCAAAGGCCTGCTCTTCTTGAACAGGTAAATTTTTTCCCCAGTAGAAAACGAGGTAGTGATGGTTATGGGGTCACAGAAGAGATCTCAGTGTAAGGAGTGGGATGAGCTAACACAAGGAAGGCATGGGTCTTTCACTCATGAAGCTAATCCAAATTTTGCCACAGACACTGACAAGTATACACACAGTTCCTATACGCTGATACTCGGAGATTCATGGATTTTAAAGTAACTTCAAAATCATCATTCTTCATTCCTGCATAATGGCTTTGAACTAGATCTTATCTTTTAAGAAGCTATCCTATTTTGATTCTAAAATCCCTAGTTATGTGCAGAATGAAATACAACCCTTGAGAACTTGGTGCCTAATGTCAAGGTGAGGTTGTCTAGGTTCAGGCTGCATCAAGATCCTCTCAGCTCTTTTCAACAGACTGAAGAGCCATTTGCAATGTTTATTTTCTGCAAAAGTTTATGTAAGGACCTAATCAAGCTTCTTTCTGCTTCTCTAACTCAAACTGTATTTATGATATTTTGAAATCTTCCATTATGTGCATGATTCTCAATTGCTTAATCATTCTAGGGAATTTTGACTGAATCATCCCCAGTTTTTTAACATCCCTGTAAAAGCCACATGCAATATTCTGATACAGTCTCATCAGCGCAAATCACAAAGGCTATACAGTTAATTTTACTCAAGGTCCTCCAAAACCTGTGTCACATATTTTTGGCACAAATGAGTGACTGATAAACCAGGACCCCAGCATATCTCTGAATCACTGACTCTGAAAATAGAATCAATTTGTGTCCTTTGTTCCTACACATTTGACTTTACTTTTGTCTCATACCCTGCTATCAAGCAATCCAGATTGTTCTGTATCACTGATCAGTCCTATTCATGATTTATCACTTCCTCAAACTGTGAAATCTGAAAACTTTATCAGTAATGAGTACATCTGCTTTCATGTTGTTCCTAGAATTATCAAACTGCCAAAACTCAGCAAATCATATGTTCTTGGCCCACTAGAAACAGCCCAGCTTGATGTTCCCATTCACAAACATTTTAATACCTAATATTCATCCAGGTTTTATAATTTTAATATGTTCTGGTTTGAGCTTATACCATTCTGGTTTCTTAATCAACATGCCATGCAGCACAAAGTCAAGTGCTATGGGAGTCTATTACATCAGTACCATTACATTACCTTTCTACACCAAACTTGTAATCTCATAAAAAAGACATCAGGATTATTTGACAAGAAATATAGTTTTTTTTCAGAAAACTGCATTGATTGGCATTAATTGCATTACCCTCCTGTAGGTCTTTACTATTTGAGAGCTGCATCAGCCATGCCATTATTTTGCCTGGGATCAATGTCAATCTGACAAGACTGTAATTACTGGGTTGTTCGGTTTACCCTTTTTAAAGCATTAGTACAATGTTGCATTTCTTTAAACTTTGTTAAGGATCCAGGGTTTCATGCCCATTTTAACATCTCAAGGCCATGACCTTCTGAGGCCTCTATAGGTGAAGTTTCCTTTACAATAATTACTACTTTGCATCTTCTGTGCTTGCAGGTGTTAGAAGGGCAGCACTACTCTCCAGAACACCATCCTGAGAAAGTCTGTATGAGGAGAAGTTCAGAAGCATATGAAGTCTCATGCACTGAAATTGATGTTGATCTGATACCACCTCACATGCTTCCATCACTGTCCCAACACTTTTACTCCAGGCATCCGTGGCTCACCGTGCCTTCCTCTTTCACACTTCCTGTACCCCAAATTTCTGGCAAGACCATGAGTCACAACCTAGTTGTATGTGAAGTCACCAGCAAAGAGAAGCCTCCAGCCCTGCACTGCTGAGGATGTCTTCCCTCTGAAGAAGGGCAGTCAAGCCATAAGTGGCCAAGCCAAGCTCCAGCATGGGAGAGGTTAGCTGGACAGAAGCCAAATCTGGTATAGCACAGTGAAGGACTAAAACATTATATTTCGAAGACCACTGCTGGAAGGGCTTCTAAGAAGCCCTTTGAGCAGCATTCAAATTGGTATTTGCAGTTAAAAAAGGATTAAAAAAAAAATCTTTTGTCACTCCAAAGGGATTAACATGCTGCTACAAAGATGAGGCTGAGTTGTAGACTATGATATTCCCCTCAGGACAAACCAGCTTCGGCAGCAAAGGCAAGGGTTCCCTGTAGCACAAAGGGAAAATTTGGCTAAAATTAGTATTACCAAATCCAGCAGCATTAGGCTCAGTTTTAAGACTTTGGCCAAGTTAAAGCTTGACTCTACTGCACAATCTCGGTTTACCCAAAATTCACATCATCACTTCTCCTATTCAGTGCACTGCCCTGGAGGAGGGTGTCTGTGCTGCATCTCTGTGGCACACAGCAACTTGCTCAAGGTGATTCACAGTCACATAAAGCTGTGTTCCCAAGATACAACAGTCAAGATACTTCCTTAAAACCTGCAGAAACAAGTTCATTTTCACAGCCCTTGTAGCTGGAGGTTTTGAAGCACACCAGCTGTGCTCCCAAGGAGAGCAGAGATAATGTCTGGCCATGACATCTGCCCTGGGTTGTAATCAAGGTCTCAGCCTTCCAGACTGGTTCATTTTATTCTGCTTTTTTATTAGGGCAAACTTCGAAATAATGCGTTATAGGTATTTATTTTAACCACAGTGTTTACTTCAGTGATTGGTTCCAACACATCTAATTTAAAAAAAATATTCTTGCTTAAACTATTAGAAACCAATCAGTCTGTGTTACACTCCAAAAGAACTGGTCATCAGCCACAAATTCATAGGCATTACTTACAGTCGGGAACAAAATTATTTCCTAGACCAAGAAAACAATTCAGGGAGCTATGTTTGGTGCATGATATGCAGTATAAATTCCAAGACAGTATGGTCTGAACTAAGAATTCACTCCTGCTACTTGCTGTGATGCTGTGATGCTCCTTACACCATCCTGCATCATGCTTAAAGAAACAAAGCACCAGAAGAAAATTTACTCATCCTCCCCAAAAATGTGTGGAAAACCTCCTTACTTTCTTGTGAATAAGAATGTACCTTAAATGTACTCGATCTACTTGATGATGTAGAAACAAAAGATGTGGAGGAATAAAAGCAAGGAGAAAGCATGTTCTGTGTACAATTAAATATGACCATACTGCATATAATTTAATTAAGACACTTTAAAGTGCTTCTGTGTTCTTGTTGCCTAGTACCTGCATTCAGGCAATGGTTAATTAAACATGCAACTTAACACTGGTGACTGCATCACACATTTCACAATGCTTTGTATAAAAATTTTATTTGTGACACAAACCCAGATTATTTGCTCAGTTTTCTCATCTTGTGTAAATGCAAAGAACCATAATCAGTCCTAGAAGGTGCAATGTTTATGATTTTTAATGCTGGATAAGACCAATAAGAAATAAATGTATACAGAAAATACAAGATGACTCTGGGGAGAGAATAGATGCTGGTGCTGTATCTCATCATTGTATTTAATGTAAGAAATAATTTTTTTTTTAAGTTGAAAAATTCCTCGGTTGGAAATGAAAACTCCCCTTCACAATTCATAAGTGATGATCAAAATAATTCTTTTCTTTCTCTGCTGAGGATATTTTAAATACTGTTTGGTTTATTGGATGTGTTTGGTTTGGGATTTTTTTTGTATGTAGTTGGCACATGCCAGCTGGAATGACTGAATATACAGAGCTGAGTTCACAAACACCCATCACTTCTTTTTTCTCTTTACTTCTGGCCCATGGACAAAGACAGGCTTTGTGTTTTTGTGTAAGTGGACTGTTCTGCAGCTTGTTTACTTGCTGTTGAGCTTGTCATCACACTGTGTACAGCTACACCTACCAGCATCTCTACAAGCTTCCCCATAGAGCCTTCTAGGACACTTACTGACACAACATCATCAAGAAGGCTCTTTAGAATGCATCTCATTACAACGTATGGAAAGATTATTGCTCAATGATTCACTTTGTTAGTACATTAAGTGGCCATATATTCAATCCCAGGCAATTAACTGACCAACACAGTCAATTATCTAATAATAAACCTGGACCCTTCAAGACTTCCAACTAAATTAAAGGGTCTCTTGCAGAAGAAATGGAGTGGCCATAAAACTCTCTGCGACTTAACACTGTTAGAGGAGTCTAAACATTTCCTGACTCCATTTGGAATATAGATTTTTTATTTTCTTCCCAAATGACCACAGGAAACAGGTTATATAATTTTAATTATTGCTGATGCTGCTCAGGGGTTCTGAAGCAAGCCAATAATTCCGAAAACAGATCTCTATGTAGTTCCTCTTCAACAAGCTGTCTACTACCACGCTTACCATCCACCTTACATGCTATCTTTTTTAAGGAAGCCTCAAATAGTGTGCTAAAACACTTCCACTCTCCCCCTTCTCCCTTCTCAGTTAGTCCTCCCCCCATCATTAACTACAAAGTCCAGATTGTGAGACTCACAGGCTAATGGAATGTCTAATGCAGAGCAGCTGTACATTTTTAATGCAAAAGGGGAAAAATAAAGGCAGCATATGGTTTTATGTAATCCTCCTATGAATTTTTAACTGAGCGTCCTAATTCATGTCGGACAGAAAGAGCTTTTTTACTGGTCCTTTGTGGTTAGAGCCTGCTAGCATGAAGTATGCAGTATTTTAAAGCCACAGTGAGTGCAGGTGAGATTGCTCTGCAATAGATGCTGGTGTGAATGGCATTTTTTTTGTATTGATGCCTTTAATCATCACAATTCAGTGGCTGGAAAAACAAAGGGATGTATGAGTAGGACGGATGAATTGGTCTCCTCTGGACATGACTGTTCTTGAGGTTTTGTTCATTCCTGCATAAGCATTGTAAAAGTAGAAAGTACCGTAACAGCTTCTTGCCCTTCTTTCCTTACAAAGTGCTCACAAAGTCCAAAAAGAGAGGAAGAGAAGGGAGGGAGGGAGGAAGGGAAGGAGTGAGAAAAAGAAAGAAAGAAGGAAAGAAGGAAAGAAGCAAAGAAAGAAGGAAAGAAAGAAGGAAAGAAAAAAGGAAAGAAAGAAGAAAAGAAAGAAGGAAAGAAAAAAGGTAAGAAAAAGGAAAGAAAGAAAGAAAGAAAGAGAAGGAAAACAGAGTTGTGTTTGGTTTTTTTTTCCTCAAAGTCCATCTTTAAGGCTGATATATGTTGACTCTTCTCCCTGACCTATCATATGTCAATAGGCAGGGCACCAGAATGTTTAAATTCTTCAAGGCCTAAATGACATTCATCCCTACATTACTATTTCCATGACAGAAACTTCCTAAGGGGAAGGTAAACACTGAGATAAATGGTCTAGGAAGGTTGTGGAGTGTCCATCAAAGCAAGTCTTCAAAACAAATTACAGAAATATGCACCAGAAATGACAGAGATACTGCTGATCCTACCCTGGGGTTTTTGAATCCCTTCCAGACTTATGATCCTATGATTTCTCTGTAGCCTCAGAGCTGACCAATGCAAGTTCCTCTGTTACTTAACTACTATCCTCTAAAAGCCCCGACGTTAAATGGATCTCTCTCACGTTCATCCATTTTCTTTGCTTTCAACTTGCCTCCTTCCCTAGCTTGTTCCTTACTCTATTGTTCTTCAGCTGTATATAAGAAATCCCTACTTCCCTTTTTTTCCCCACCAAAGTGGCTGACCTCCCTTTCTAACATGTCAGCTCCACTCCTTATATTCAGCTTTTACAGCAACTTGCGGAACTCAAAAGTGGTTTAGGAAAGAGGTCATTTTACAGGTGAAGAAACCAAATTGGAGAGAAAGGAAGTATCTTGCTAAACAGACAGCAAAGAAGCAAGGCTGCCAGACCAGTTTGAAATCCAGCAGGCAATGCTTTGTTGTTATCCATTAAGGATAACCTGCTCTAATCTTCTTAGGAAAATAGACAGGATAGCTGAGAATATAGGGTGAGAAAACCCAAGGAGTAGATGAAGAGACCATTTGTGTTGGTGTTGACATCCAATAGGGTTGACACATTCCCTAACTCCAATTATTGGCCAAAAAAGCGCCATATTTTCTTACATGCATGGTCTTCCTGATTCCATACATCTTTATGTACCAATAGTAGTTTCATTAAAAAGATGTGTGGGGTGAAGCAAAGAAGAGTGGTAAAAGTTTTTCTCCTGGATCTTAACAATTCACTGCAGAATTAGGACATGCTTTCAAGTTAGTTCCTTTTGACTGGAAAATTTGAAAATCTTTTCTTTTTTAAATGAAGTGTGATATCGTTGTCTATTCATGTGACTACAAAAGTTGAAGAATCCCAAATATCATTTGACTAGCAATAAGACTGCATTATCAACACTGAAACCATTCCTCTATAAAGAAGCTCCTGCTTCAAAATTAATCTTTGTCTTAGATCACACTTACTATGTAAAAATAATTTAGCTACTTATTATGGAAAAACCAATAACATTAGAGAGGTTTGATTGTTATATTCATCCAGTGATGGATTATCTGGAGCTCTGTTTTCTAGTGCTACCTGCAATCTCATATGGAGAGGTCTCCTATGAGATTTCTAGCACTGTGGTATACACCCCAAGCTCCTTGATTTTCTCTCTCATGGGACCTTATTTCCCTTTACAAATCAATTGTAATCACATATGAAGGTCTACACACAGATGTTTAAATTATAAATGTAAATGACAATGATGCCCCATGCAATTGTGCTTGGAGAGAAAGAAAGCTGCTACTGACTTAGATCTAAAAGCTGGATTACATTGCAAAGATGCTGCTTCTCTTGCCAATATCTTGCCATGGGGCTTAACATGGACTTGGTTCTCCTTTACTGCAGTGATGTATGTCTGGCACTAATGCAGCAAAGCTGAATAATTCTGAAGTTATTCTGCACTTGCAGGAGAATGACATTTGCCATATAATCATAGGTCTCATTCAGTCAGAGGTTGTCAAGAATTTATAGACAAGAAGCTAAGGGAAGCAATTAATGGGCAGGCTACAGTGCTTGGGAGCAGTCAGCATGGTTGCTTGGAGTAAGAAATGTATAACAATCCAGTATGACTCATCTAAAGACGAAGTCCAAAGACTTATCCAAAGGCAGATAGAAACAATCAGAACATACCCTTTCTAACCTTATATATTTAGTAATGTTTTCTGTGTCTATGACTTGAAGGTTCTGTGGACAAGTCATCATGAAATTCACATTTTTTTAGGGTGTTTATTTTAAAGGCAGTAAAAAGTTGGATATTTTCTGTCCTACTTTTATGAGGAAAATTAAAACGTCTCTTTCCTGGCTGGTGTAACTACTAAGAGAAAAGAATTCCATCTCAAATATCGCACAAACTCATGAGAGCATTCACCATTACAAAGGCAACGTTTTGCTCACCACAAACATAGTGATAGTGAAGAAAAAAATGCAAACATATTTTCTATGAAAAGGGACAGAGTTTTATTCCTCCTCCCAAACCACCTTTACGTGGTTCAAAAATATATTTCAAGTGTTGGAGGATGAGGTTTTCTGCTGAGCTTGGCTGTGAATTCTCTGCCACACACCTACCTAATTATTTTACCCTACCATCACCTCTTTCCCATCATATAAAATGGATTACAATTCCTTATTTATATATAAACCATTTTGAGACCCTTTACTTATATACAGTCTGAGTGTTAGAGATGTATGCAAGAACACTAACAACTGACTCACAGAGGCAGGGAACTAAAGCTGTTGATATTATTTTTAGGTTTGATGCAATATTATTTCTTGTGAACTGTGTTTTCACTGCACACCTCTGCTCCCCACCTCATTTTCTGCAGCATGTCTTTCTGTTGCAGATATTCTATTCTTCTCACAGCTTCTCGTGTGCTGGCCATGCAGAAGACTGTGTGCCACAGAGACCTGAGGACTGCAGGATACAGTGTGGATCACAATGGAAAACTCTGCCTATTAGATGCTAACAAAAAAGCTTAAGAAATAATAGCAGTAATAAAAGGATTACTTGAAAACCCTAATCATGATGCAAGTTGCCATTACTTTTTAATTGGAATGATAAACCTGTTGGGATTACCCTGAAAATGCTCCTTGTTTAAGATTAAAGTGCAATCATTTTATATACTATTGAGTATGATAGTTTACAGGTTGTGCATCTTTGTCTTCTGGATCAGTGAATAATTGGTTCAAGCTATGGCAAGGTTTCATCCATCCTTGACATTTGACTGAGTAAGGGAAGAAAAACTCCAAAGATTTCCTGCAAGAAGGAAGTCTCTTCTCCCAAGACTATATTTGTCAAAAGTTTCATTGTCCATTCTCAGTCCTGCTCTGATGATCTGCAGAAGATCATGAGGAGCACAGCTTTCTGGGACTATTGCTGCATTCATAACCACTAGTCTCATGAAGTCTAAGATATGTCAAAACAGCAGGGGTTCATTAAATGTGGTCACTGTCATAGCACTTTGTTCACAGGAATGTAGAACGATTCACTAATGAGGAATGACTTCCGAAGGTAAATATACAGAATACAGTTATATGATGACAAAGAAGGTGTTTAAAGAGCACAGAGACTTTGGGAGATGTCAGCATCTTGGAGACGAGGAAGTTATTTAAAATGGTACATAACACTTGGAGCATGGGGATGTATTTAAGCTATGGAAATACAAGGGTTATTAGGGAAGGAAGACATCAAAATATTGATGATAAAATGGTTTATCCAAAATAGGTGCCTTGTTAGTAGATTCAACTGCTCAGGCTACATTTAGTTAGAATAGAAAGTTACTGTTTTTGTTAGGGAAGTTTGCCTTTCTGTCTTTAACTCATAGAAAATGTCATTCAGCTATGGCATCCAAGTGAGTTCACACAGGTTTCCTTTTTTCCCTCCCCACTTTTGGTCATGTTTATTTGCTTCTGTGCTCACAGAGATCTGGATGCACACCCACATGGCACTAGATAAACACTCCCTTGCTGATGGTAAGGTATATCACAGACTATGCAAAAAACGTTAGTACTTTTCCCATCCTGTTAGCTTTATACAGTAGGGGTATTAGAAAGATAACACCTAGCACAAATCAAAGAGCATCAGAATAATTTCCAGTACCCATCTCAAATGTCATTTGAATCCAGGAGCCTTGAATGCCTAGTGGAACTCACTGCTGCAGGAGTCCAAAAGTCTTCAAACAGAGTATGTTAAAAATGTTAGCTACTTTTGTTGACATAAATGAAACTAGTTTCTAACAAAACATCACCATTTTCTTTAAGTCTGATCACCTAACAATCATGAAAAAGGCCTTCAAATATCCCAAGTGTCTTTAAAAATCTTAGTTTTCAATATGGATTTTCAATCTCTTCAACTGAACTCAATCCCAGTAGAATATTCAGTCTCTATCAGAACTGATAGTGACAATGAATTTCGTAGAAACACAGAATGGGTTGGTTGGAATGGACCTTAAGGATCATCTCATTCCAACATCCCCTGCCATGGGCAGGGACACCTGCCGCTAGACCAGGTTGCTCAAAGCCCCATCCAGCCTGGCCTTGAACACTTCTGGGGATGGGGCAGTCACACCTTGACTGGGCAGTCTGTGCCAGTATCTCAACACCCTTGAAGTAAAGAATTTCTTCCTAATATCTGATCCAAACCTGCGCTCTGACTCTTAGCTATGGAAGTCACGGCAGCTGGCTAGTTTGGGTTTCCCGTGAAGCATCTTGTGTTTTTCACTTCTAGAGTCTGAATAGTTCATGAGATTAGCTTTGGAAATCTTGATATCCTCCAGTAGAATGTTTTTTTTTTTGTTTTTTGTTTTCAATTTTTGCACATGTATAGAAAAGCGAGGATGCAGATAACAGGAGATTCTTTTTCACCTTTCAGTCACTTCCACAGTGCTTATAGATCTGAGCAATGTCTTGTGAGCAGATATGACACTGCTATGCCTACAGGACTCAGCTGAGCTCCAGGTCAAAAAGTGTGACTGTGTTAACAAGGTTACAAGTCTGAGCTCTTATATCCTGCTAATACTGAGCCTATTACTATGGGTTTGGCCACAGGCTACATGGTGACGCCGCTTGCTGCTTGGCTTGGAAATGCAGGCCCCAGGAGCACACATCACAGCATTCATAATGCAGAGAGAAATACTGTCTTCTCCACCTGTGAGTGGAACTGGCATCAAAGTGTATTTGGAAGATTTGTGCTTCCCAAATGGCAGTAAGAAGTTGTCTCTTCTACATACAGAGAACACCAGGAGGCATACAATAACACGCAATGATGGGTACTCATCCCTTTGGAAAGGAGAATAAGAATTGTTTCCAAAATCATGAGAAATCGAGAGCAAACACTAAGAGAAGTGCAAAAGCAAAAAGGATCTTGCAGATTCACAGTCCAGAGGAATATGTTTGTGTTTATCCCCTCTCTGGAGTTTAAATGGTGCTACATTGCAGCATGTCCAACTGGCACGTCTCTGAACACTGAGCACATACGTTGGCTACAGGATGCACAGATCTCATCACAAGATTTTTATCCATGCAGTTGGAAGGCTGTTTGTGTGCACATTTCAAGTAATCCAAACTTCTTCAAAGATCAGTTAGTAAATTATACAGATAACCATCTCAAGTCTGAGCAGAAGGTTAGGGGTCACTTTTGGCTTTTTTAGGCTGCCAAGAGAAAACAAATATGACTTTCTCTGAACTGGCAGGCATCCTCATAACAAGTCCTGGTGCCCTTTATTGACTAACTGGACTGTGACCCTTGAAGCTAGTACTTTGTGCTTAGAAATGCACAGAAAATGGTCTGCATAACGCTGCAAAGGGTTGGGAAATTACAGATTGTTATCAATAATTAGTACGATTTTTTTGCCATTTACTTAACAAAAAGACAGAAAGAGCCTGGGTCAGTGGCAGTGGTTCAGGCTTGTCACTTTTCATCAGCTTAAGTGCTGAGAGCAGATGTGAATCAGGTTACAGCTAAAAGCTTTATACACCAGTATTCACAGCCAAGAGTGCATTGCATTTGGTTAACTTTTATATGTTATGATTCCTAAAAGGGGAAGGCTCTTGATGACTAAGAATCCATTTGGGGTAATGAGAGCTTACTTGGAACTAAGAGGCTCAACTTTGTTAAGGAGTACATGCAAATAATCTGAATCCTACTGCAAGCTATGCTGACAACTCAATAGCACCCAGTACAGACAGTCACAAATTACAAGTTTCAACCCACAGCATCATGCAGCTCATGTGAGCATTACCATCCCCTTTTTAAGCACATAATTCACATTTGTTGATATTAATATCCAGTAGATGACTATCTAATATATATAGCACTCAGAAAAACCTGTATACGCTTGGAGAAAGGGATTTACTCTATAGAATAACTTTTAAAATGGACTCCTACGTTCTCATTCCAAGCTAGCTCTCCTAAATTTCCTGTCTCCATCCATCTGCTCAGTTACCTGAAAACAAGTAATCGTGCTAAGAAGATAAGGCCTTCTTATGTCTTCTGGGATGCAAACTCCCATTTTGCATTTGGAAGTGTTTCGGGAGTGGTTGCAAGAACATCCATCTGCTTGCTTGCCAGAGCAAAAGGAGCTCAATGCCTGTTACGGCATCTTCTGTGCCATTCCCCTAAGTTTGTTGCACTGTACTGGGGTGGCACAGAGGCGCTAGTGAAAACCTTCTGAGTTTCAATTAATTAGATGACCAAATTTTTAACTATGTTGTGATATGGGGACTTGTGGATACAGAAATCATGAGCTCAACATGGTAATACTAAACTTTTAATCAACTAGTCAAGTACCTGTAAACATGTTTTAAGGTGGTTCAAGAAAAGTGCAATGAATCCGGGGTGATCTTTAAGATTCTTTCCGACGCACACTTTTCAATGTATTATCAGGATGAGCCTAGGTCATCCCAGTAGATACTTTTTTTGTTGTTTCCTACCTTAACATAAGAAATCATCCAATTTGTTCGCAGACTTGCAGACGGGTATGGAAAAAATATGATTTTGTTTTGTAGAACAATATGCAGTCTGTATCAGTAGCCATGTTTTAGAAAGCTCCCAACTGCCGCTGTCAAGCAAGAAATGCAAATAACAACTCTATGCTGGCTTAAAAGCAACACTTTTCTAAAACCCTGTTGTCTGTATCATTTCCATGTTTCTTGTCTTTTAGTAACTCTATCCTACCATAAGAAAAATGTCAATTGTCTTCCTGTGCAAATCTAGGATTAATGATGTAGAGAACAGATGCACCGCAGAAGCAACAGACAGCAACATTTTTGCTTAACATAGTAAGTTGTAGGTAGGGCTTGAGATTGCAAGTTAAAAGTATAGGTGAAAGAGAGAAGGTTTCAAAAAACATCCTAATGGTTCACATTCTGTACTGCCCACCATGTAAAAACCTGGATAATGATGACAGCAAACATATATGTGCACAAATGCACACAAAAAAAATGAAGAAATGAAGCAAAATGCTTGGGTCTGTTGTAAAGCTGCCACAGGAAGAGCTATGGCAATCACCGTCAGTGATCAAAATCTGATCATTTATTTTAGCTGCTAACAGCTGGACCACTTCCAGCCTGTACTCTAATCCTGTTGCCAAATCTGCTGATGATATAGAGAAGCTTGGTACATGTCAGGTAATCTGAATGTGAGCAAAGACAGCAAGGAAAGGTTAACAGCATCAAAGGCAAATTTTCAGATAAACCAGCAACTAGAATAGTGCTGAAAATCACCAATATTCGTGATTTGAGTGGGGCACTGACCATGAGGTGGGGTCAGAAAAAATTAGCAGGAGCCATCATGAAGTATAAATCATTTTGTTTTCTTCTGAAGTGTGTAGCTTTTATTTCAGCTGTGGTAGAGAAAGGGTGGGTAAAGGGCCAGATTCAGATACCTGAAATTAGACCTCTACAGGAGAGGCAGGTGTCTTTCTACACTTCAATTACAGTCAGAGGAGACCTAATCAGCACAGTCAGTGGAGTCTAGAAAGCCATTTGGCTGGTCAAATGCAGGTGTCTATCTCAGGGTCAGATAAATAGCTCTCTAGACTTCATTGTCTGCATTGAATAGATCAAGTTTAAAAGGAGCTTTGCCATCTAACTCACAATTCAATTCACAAGACACTAAAATTCATCTGATTGAGTGAGCAGATAAATCCTGTCCAACACTTATTTTTTTATATCATTATTTATTTTTTTGTGGCTGTTGCCAGATCATGTGCATGCATGTATTAAGATGAAATGGTGAACCAGCTCAGGCACAGCACATCTGAGACCATATAGCACCTTCCAGTACCTAAAGGGGCTACAAGACAGCTGCAGAGTGACTTTTGACAAGGGCATGGAGGGGTAGAACAGGGGTTAATGACTTTAAATTGACAGAGGGTAGGTTTAGAGTAGGCTTAGATTACATATTAGGAAGAAGTTCTTCTCTATGAGGGTGGTGAGGCACTGGCACAGGTTGCCCAGGGAAGATGTGGGTGTCCCATCCCTGGAGGTGTTCAAGACCAGTCTGGATGGGGCTTTGAGCAACCTGGTCTGGTGGAAGGTGTCCCTGCCCATGGCAGGGGGGTTGAAACTGGATGAGCTTTAAGGTCCTTTCCAAGCCAAGCCATTCTAGAATTCTATGATTTCCCTAAACCAGTATTCTCACTGTGATATTAAAGGTGCCTCTGTCAATATTACAAGGCAACCAAAAACTGCACACTGCCTTGATTGCTGTGTGACTGCAGATTTTTAGGAAGATAATAAGCAATACATTTTTCCCAAACTGAAAAACATTTCATGCATTTCTACATTCGCCTCATTCNGAATTCTATGATTTCCCTAAACCAGTATTCTCACTGTGATATTAAAGGTGCCTCTGTCAATATTACAAGGCAACCAAAAACTGCACACTGCCTTGATTGCTGTGTGACTGCAGATTTTTAGGAAGATAATAAGCAATACATTTTTCCCAAACTGAAAAACATTTCATGCATTTCTACATTCGCCTCATTCTGATAATGCTCACTCTCTCCTTCATACTCATTTCCAGCTTATCATACTTTAATGAAATTCCTCCCATGCATACTTAGAGATATACAGATCTGAGATAGTAAACCAAGGCCAGTGCAATGAAAGTGGAGTACTGAAATACAAGTACCTCTCCAAAATTTGTAGCAAAAATGTAATACAATAAATAAAACCCACCTTACAACAATCTAAACACTTTTTATTGTATGTTAAGGGTTATTTTATTCAGTTGTCTTTTTTTCTTTTCCAAAGATATCTCTTTGTAAAGAACAAAAAGCAGCAACTGCTGCAAAACAAATGTTATTCAAAATAGTCTGCACTCACAGCTTTTCATCTTTCCTCACCTTGAATCAGAAAAATCTCAAGTGAGAGCATATTATGTCCAAACAGATTGCTTGACCTCCTCTAGAACACTACACCAGGAGGATATGAAAGGAAATTGTCTTTATTTTTCATAAAAGCTTCTGCTGTCCTTGAACAAAGTGCCAACAAGGAAATGTTATGCTCAATTAAATTGTTTATTTCTGTAAAGTCTCCAAGCCAATTCATTTTGCCATTGATTATGTGAAATCAAAGGTAGCAATTTTACAGAAGACAAAAAGGGCCAAAATTTGGCCCCAAACTGGGTATTATATTGACACATAAATTAATGTAATGTGCCAAACTCTGTAATAAATCCCTAAACCTCCTTGTTCTGGTAGAAGTAGCTCCTATGAGTCCCATGCTATGGTTACAGAGACTGGGAACAAATAAAGTAACTGAGAGAAGGAGACATGAATTCTCAGGACTTCCTGCATACAAACCTTCATTTTAATCACAAAAAAAAAAGGAAAAACTTTCTCCAGACAATCATTTTTGTGCTCTATTTCTTCCAAGGTACTTTCATAAAGGAGGTCAAATGTTCCCCTTTTGGTATGAGGTGGAGCGCAGTAAACCTGGTGAGTTGTAACACAATAGCAATGACATTGTTAGCTCAAGTAATCACCTTGAAAAACACAACTTTCTTCATGGCATCAATTCCAATGGTTTTAACAACTGTTGTTTTTTCACTGACACCAGTGTATGATGAGGAGGTGTGAGAAAGAGAGCAAGAAGTGGGCAGTCGTGCCTGTTTGCCAGAACAGCACCACAGAGTATAAGACTTTGCACACGTCTTTTTGACTAAGTAATTTCACACCTGGCACAGGAGAGAGTCAAATACAATGCTTAAATGTTTGATATACCCTGAGGTTCCATCATTTCATCTCTCTTGAAACACAAAATTGTTCATTTCTCATTAATTGTCCTTTCTGCAGAGAATTTTCAATTAAATTGGGAGTAGTGTTACACTCCTTACTTTGTGATATTAGCCCCCAAAGATTAATAGATTGCTTGCAATTCTGAATTGCCATCTGTGTTCTATTATGCTCTCATAATTTGTTCTGATTATGAGGCCAAAAGAGAAAGTGTCTCACAGAATGGCAGTAGCCACCTGGATCCCTGAGGGAGAAGTTTTGGCAGAAAGAATGGCCAACTCAGTTTGAATGCAATGGCAAACCTAAAGCGATGCATGGTAGCCTACAGCTCCATGGATAGCACACCAGACTAATTCCTAAACAACATCATCCAACAAGGTATCTTTCTGCAAAATCAGGTTTGTGTGCTTCTGAGTTAGTGTGGGGATCTTAGTAGTGTTAAAAAAGAAACTAATAAAAAAAAGAAAGCCTTACAGTTTTAGGAAAACATGAATTTCAAAGCTAAGTCTTCTAAAGAGACAACAGTAAACAAAATAATTGGAATATATTCTCTTAAAGAAGTCATATGGTGTCACTAAACTGTTATACTTACTACCCTGCTTTTACCATTCCTGTCTCATACTTGCACTCGATAACCACCTAACAACTTTGCTAAGATTAACTATCTGCTCTAAAATTTTACAGACTTCAAAAAAATTTATGGTTTTATATTCCCAATTTTGTCAACAAAAAAGAGCTTTACTTGAGATGTTAATAAAGATAATTCATCCTTTAACCATCTTGGGTTTGAAAATAATTCTCCCTATAAAGGAGCAAATCTATGGTAATCTATATTAATAACGACGTGACTTTCAAAGAAGTACTAGGCAATGATGCACAACCCAAGATTTGGAACAAGACAGGTTGAGCCTGACCTAGCAATTCCTGTCACTTGAAAGGGGATTGAACAACTATGGGTATGGAAGAGGCAAAAAGCCAACCAGAGAGCTCACCAAAAAGAACTGAGTCCTGCTCTTCACACATAGAAAGTAGAAGGAGTCAAAAACTGCCTGAAAGAGAGCATTCAACATCCAGTCTTTAGCTACAGCTTTAGCTACAGCTCAGACCAGTGGTAGCTCAAGCTAGATGGACAGGTACTGGTAGGCAGCACTCCTGCTGGGATTGTATCCTCTGTCAAAGCCCCAGTGATATCCACCTTCGTCAGTGGTCCCCTCCCAGGCTCTGAAAGGCCATAGTTATCTGGCACCGTTCATGATTAAGGATGTTCTTCATAACATCTCTGTAACTTTTTTCTAGCAAGAGAATGGGCTTTTCTTGGGAAATAATCTATGTTTTGATTTTTTTTCCCATAAGCTCCAGGGCCTCCAGTACAAGACAGCCATGGACCTGTTAGACCGGAAGCAGAGGAGGGTCACAGAAATACCTGAAGGATGAAATAACTCTCTTATGAAGATAGGCTGAGAGAGTTGTGGTTATTCAACTAACTCTCTTCAGGAGAAGAGTGTGCTCTGGGAGAGATATTATTGCAGCCTTTCAGTACCTAAAAGGGGTTTATAAGAAAGGCAGAGAGTTTGTCTTTCTTATAAGAGACGTTGTACCACCTTTCTCCTTCTTTATCTCAGCTTTTATTTTTGGGGAGAGCTCACATTATATGGCATATCACTTTGGTCAGTTTGAATCATCTGTCCCAGCAGTGTCCCCTCCCAAGACCTTGCTCACAATATTGGAGAGATGGCCTGGATGCTGTGGAGTGCAGTTCAGCAGTAGTGAAAGCACTGGTGTGTTGTCAATACCCTTCCAGCTACCAAGGCACAGCACTCTGAGGGCTGCTAGAGGGAAAAGTAACTCCATCCCAGACAGACCCAATACAGCATCCAGATTTTTTATTTCTGATATTTTAAGTTTTGGTCCATCTCAATTAAAATCAGCTAGAAGTCAATTTCACAGCTGTTGGTTTTTAAGATCTCACAAAAATGATAATTCACTGCTAGGCAATAATTTACTTCAGCACAGCAATTCCCAGGATAAAGCTGCACATTTTTAAATCTCTCTCACTCTCTTTTCCTCATATCCATCCTTCTGTAAGCCAGGGCTGGGGAAAGAACAATGATCTTTCTTCTTGAGAAGTATGGGAAGGAAGAAGGAGATTACAGATCTGTTTAACTCATCCAGAGCCACATCTCACTGACATTATTTTCCAGGTATAAGGTGAAGAGGAGCTGTTTGTGTTTTTCTACAGATATCTGAATCCTTCTTGTGCTTCACTTTGCCTACGCTACTGGCATCTCATGGGAAGATGAGCCTGAATGCAAGACATTTCAAGACTGGAACTTGAGAGGGGTTTTTTAAAATATGAAATCTCCTTTTTCTTGGTTAAAATATCTGGACTATATTTATATTTTGAAACCTATCCTAAGCACTCTCCTGATGGATCAGAACAAGATCAGTCCTCTAGTGGAATTTGCTTTTTAAGTAAAGGTTGAAAAAGTTGTGCTGGAAATCTTAGTCACATTTTCAAGTGCATAATTAAACCAGACTTCCCCCATAGTGGGTGGCCTTTACTGCAAGTTAGATACCAGTACAGGTCTACTTAATATATTGTATGTTATTTCTTTCAAGATTATTAGGCTTGCATTGGACTGCATGGAATTGAAAGTAGATGGAGTAATAGGCATTACCTAAAGTTAAGTACTTGCATTGCTCACAGGGATGAGAAAGATGGGGGAGAGGAGTATACATCCTGAACCCCCAAATCCAGCCAGGGCCTGCACCTGGATATTACATTCAGTAGTGTGATGCAGAGCACCTCTGAAATGCAGCCATGAGAGGGATGCCATGGGACTTGCTTCACTTCTGTGAGGAATGTAAAACGTTTTGCCCAGATTTAGTGGAATTAAATTAATGCATCTTTTTAGAGTAAATCTAAGTCCAGCATTGCAAAATTTCAACATTGAATCATCAGTTCAGCTGGTATATTATTGACTTCTGGTAAATCTAAAGCTTGTCTTTCCTTTGGGACAAAATTCAGTTTAATTGTATAGCAAGTAGCAAAATGATGCCTTCATCTCAATTACTTGCTAATGTTATATGAATGTTCATCTTTAATAACCACAGTCTACAGACAAAGGGTCAGGTAAAGTGAATCTTGATTTACTCAAATCTGATAAAACTGTGTTTCCAACACCAGCTGTAAACATTATCCAAGCTTACCTTTCCTCTCTTAAAGACCATGCTTTCATCAGTAATGAATTAACACAACTCCCACAAAGCTAGTGGGATTATGCATGTACAGCACTAATTGATAATTGAAGCACATCCATTTTCTTCAATATTATTTTCACATCTTTTCCCCAGTGACTGGCTCCCACTTATTTTTACGTAAGTTATTAAAGTAGATCATATGCCATCTGCCTTCAACCTCACCCTCCATTACCTACATTGGACATGGTTAGGTTTGAAGAGGTCTGTAACTGTAGTTAATGTATTCCCAGTCATTTAGTCAACATGGAAGCAGCCTTTGTTTTATTATGTACAGCATTCTGTGCATCAGTGTAAGTTTTCATGCAAATTATCAATTACTGTATCCCAGTGTATCACTTGCAAAGTACTTTTAAATGGTGAGACATGAATGCCATTGCAGAAACATTTCTCGTTTATTCCTGATGTGGACAAGCATGTCTTAACTGTAGACCACTACTAAATTAAAAAAAAAAGTGCCATTTCAAAGAGTCAAACATCTGCCCAATTCCAAAGGGCAGCATCAGAGCACTTAAACAAAAACACAGCAGGGAATTTAATCATGAGAAAACTGAAGTGAAAGAAGGTTTTGTATGGGCATAGCTAGTTTTAGTTCTTTCATGGCAAAAATAAAGGGGTCAGAGAGATCAAGAGGTCACCTATTCAAGGGTTAAAAAAAAAAAAGAGAACAAAAAGGACTTTTCTATAATCTACTATGGAGTGCTAGGAAATGTCCAGATCAGGGTTTCCCCACCCTGCATTCTACCTACCTTGAAGGATAAAGAAAACAAAATCCTTGGGCTTCAACCTCCCAGCTGGCTTTTATCATAATCCATATTATTCGCAAAATAGACTGGAGGTGACTTTTGTGGTGACCTCCCACCACAATTCAAAACGAGTCTTAATGAACTAGGGTAATTCATTCCTCTGGCAGAGCTTATGAGATAAGGCAAGACTGCACTGGTGGGCTCAGCAGACTGAAATGTTAATCTTTTGTAGTCCCTGCTCCAGAGGACCCCCAGGTCAAATCCTGGTGCTGCCGAGAGGTAGCAGCGCTTTTGTTTGGGGTTGCAGAAGCATGGTTCTTGATTTCAGTGTTGCCATTCACTTTGCAGAATATAGTGTGTGTGTGTGTTAGTAAAAACAGCCTGTAAAGTTATTTAAAACCATACAACAGAACTATCTGTTGAAAGGTAGAGAACAAAGGCTTAAAAAAAACAGAAAAAGAAAAAGAAAAGAAAAAGGGAATTTAAGGAATCTGAAATAAAAAGAGACAATAAGGCTGTGCTCCCAACCTGCACTTCTGATCCTTGTCCTCCTCTCTGGGCCATTAGAAATCCACTATGCCATTTCTTCAGGAGTTAGAAACTCCAAGTGAAATGGCTTTGATTATTTATTACAAAACAGAAATGCATCCCATTTCATCCTACAGTAGCAGCAAAAAGTATGATTTATCTTATGAAACGTGGTATGATTTACCTTATAAAATGCATGTAAACATCTCTAATTTTCTCTTGTCCCTGCTCCTAGACAAGCTAGCTGCTTCTGAACTCCTGTACAGAACAGTCACTGGAGCTCCTTCCTTTGAATCAGCAAAACAGAGGTGTTAAGAAAGATAAGGACCTGTTTAAAGTTACGGTGGATAAGTATGGAGTGAGAAATTGATCTGAAATTCCCAGATGCCCTAGCCCTCCTTCTTGTACTTTTCTTTCTCTTGGCTCTGGCAGCACTTGCAAGGTAGCAAACCAGTTAAAAGGCCTTTGGACATCTGACCAAAAAAAACCTAAACCACCAAGAAAGGGGAAAGTTATAAACTGTGGGCCTGAATGTAAATAAAGTAATGGAGAAGAGTTAGCAAGTAAAAGTCTGGGAGACTTCCTGGAAGAAAAAAGAGTGGACATAGAGTTAAAAAGAAGTTTTTAAACTGATTAAATGGTTTGATATACTCTATTTCTTTTTCAAGAAGAAAGCAAGGTGGATGTACACAGGAAACAGAACTTCCCTAATATAGTAATAGCAGACTCCAGACTGCTGGAAAATTATATTTAGGTGAAGAAAATATACCTGAGAACTGTTCATAGTCATCCTGACCTCAGCAAGTTGATCCCTGAATGTGGCATGTTTGTAGCCAGCAGAGACCAGCCTCCTGGCCAAGTCCAGGACTAGAGTCATAAGACCAGGGAAAAATCTTAGTTTCTCTTAAGTCATGGTGAAATTTCAGCTATATTGCAATCAGGTTGGAATGTTTGGCTGTAGACTGACTGCAGTGAGATGTGTATGTGTGGCAGGAGCTACTTCAAATTAGACACATTTCTGAAGTTATTGGAAAATTATTCTGGTATTGACAACTACAGCTGGACTTCTGCTTTTGTGGTCAGGGTTGATGAGGGACCAGTTCTGAGATTCTCTCAGTATACACTGTCTTAAGACATTGTCTCTTTTTGGTTTTTTTCTGGTTCTTCTTCCCATGTTGAACTTGGGACTGTTTGAATGATGAGCTACACTAAACACCATTAACTGCCATGGAAACTACTCAGTTTTCAGCTGAATGTGACCAACTAACTTGCACATTGTTATTGTTGTTGTTGCTATTATAACTATTAATTTTTAGAAGTAGAATATGACTAATGCACCTATGTGTGTGGAAATTGTACAGCATGGAAACCCTAATTTTCCCCTTGGCTTTAGTTATAAGGTTACATTTTTCCTTTTAACATGGTTTCTGCAAAGGAGAAATGAGAGGAGAGTTCTTTCTAGACAGGAGAAAAATCCAAGGTAGGGTTTGGGCAGGAGTAAGTGCCACATCACATCACAGAGTCCATAGGATCCTTCCTCTCAGTGGAAATCCCAGTGAATAGCCATGGTCTCTCACACAGGTTCTTGGATTGGATAACTGGGACAGCAGGTATAAGGACCATGACAGAGGGCAATGGGCACTTCCCTCCAGAAAGAGAAATCCCTACAAATTTAATGTCAGTGTATCCTGCAAACACATTGCATCCTTGACAAATATAATCAAGACTCTTTTTAATCATTTTTCTTACTCTTTTCCCCCTTTTATTATTAGTTCTGTTTTACTCAGTTGCACAGCTCACAGACTTCTCAAGACTGATCCTACAACCAATTCATCAATGGAAATACAAGCAAGACTGGAAATTAAGTGCCTGTATTAAGACGACTCACCACTTCTGGGTAATTAAAGCTACTCATGGTTAGATATTGTGCAACTACAACGAGGCATGATTTCAACAAGTTGATCATTCTCTTTTGTGGCCAAGCATTTGAAGAATATTTCCACTGTGATAGGAACTCATGTCAATGCAAGCTAGTCATCTAAGTTTGAAGAATACTGCTGCTCTAAAGGCTGCATTCCTATAAAATTATACGGAAAGGATTTTCTTCTTCTTAATTTTATTACTTTCCTTACGTTGGATCTGTAATGACTTTAATCAAAAAAAAAGAAAAAAGAAAAGAGGAAAAGTAAGAAAGAAGAATTTGTACTGTGCAGCAATATATTTGGTGAGTTCAAATAAAATATACAGCTATGTTATCACAGAGTAATGCCCTATAATTTTACCCATTCCTTTACTCCCTACAAGTTTGCACATTACAATCCGCTAAACCAAAAGGCCAGATCACACAGCTACCTAGATCCCTTGCAGTCTACCTAGCCAAGGGTGAAATTAATTGAAATTCAATGGTGATATGCTGATTTACAAGTAGAGGTTCTTGCTCAGAATACCGTAGAAGTCTCTTTTGCTTTTGAATGAGTGCTTAGATTTAGATTAGAGAACTTATATAAACACAGAAAGATAAACAGTTGCCATAGTCTTTTCTTAGACCATAAAAAATAATCGGATTCAGGGTTAGCCGTCTAAAAAGAACAATCTGCAGAAAGAAAAATAAAGGAGCATCTTAAGCTGCTGTCATCACACTCTAAAGTGCTCATACAATAGGTTCACTTCAGAGTGAAATCTTTTGGTCCTCCTTTTGGTTCATTTGCTGACATTGTCTGATGAGCAGCTTTGCTCTTTGCAAAGAACGGTTCAGGAATCCTGAGTGAAAGGTTCAGAGCTGGACAGAGGAGATAATCATTCATCCGTTTCACAAGCACAAAATTCAGGCACCAATGTGGCTTCTGAGCAAACAGCTACACTGAAAGCCAGGATGTGAGAATGGCTGCTTGCTCCTGGAGCAAGTGTCTGAACTTGTGCTCCCAGAATTATTTAACCAGAAATTTGCCTAGAGGGTCTTGTTGCCAGTTGTCTTTTCTACTTCCCTCTGTCTCTGAAGGGGTTTCTTTTTAATGAATGATTGCTATCTGCCACCACTCCCCTTTAGGTGAAATTTTATGCCCTTTAAATAACGTTGTCTAAATACCAGGGTGTAAAATAAAAGAAAGAATAGAGAAAATAGCTCTGGCAGGAAGTGTTAGATGTCCAGGAGAGCAAACCTGGTTTGCTGATTAGTTACAGAAAACACAAGGCTTTGCTTTAAACACCCCTGAAGCATCATATTTAACCTCTGCCTGAGTAATGTGGAGGAAGATGCCCAAATAGTTGCTGCCTTAGCAGGGATGCATTTGTGACCAAATAAACAGCCATCTCTGGATACCAGGTTCTTGTGTGAGCATAGCACTCGTATAACATCTGAGTATCTGTGTTGCTGACCCAAAAAGTAAGATGCTGTCTATGCCCCTGTACCACCTGGCTACCCTCATTTACTCAAGAACCTTAATGAAAAACACTACCCGTGACAGAAGGTTAACATGGGTATGGGAGGCTCAGACCAAAGGGATCTTGGACTGAGCTAAGGTAAAAAGTTGTTGCCAAATATGTGATTGAAAAAAGAAAAAGACTTTGAGCATTAAATCTGCTTTGTTATTAATGTCTAAGGTACTCTCTCAGTCAAAAAAAAAAAATCAACTGGGTTTCCCTTGACTGAGGGTTAATAAAATGACAAGCAAAGTGAGCAGAACTTGGCTTTAACATGGCCAAGTGACTGACCTCACTAGCAAAATCAAGTTTTGTCCACTATCAAATTGTAAGGATCAACTAAAATGATGAGCTAGGAGCTAGACATTTCATGACGAGCCAATATTACATAAACCCTTATTTTCACTACAGGACTCTTAATTTTAGAGTTGGACCTTTCTGCTTGATATTCTGACCCCAGACAGACTCTTTAGTATGAGAGCTTCCAATTTACAGTCCCAGTGAAAAAGTTATGAGCTGAAGTAACGGGAAAGCTGTTGTTCTGCTACTGTCCTTAGTAGCTGTCCTTAGAGACAAGATAAATGGCACATAATGTTTCTTTCCTCCTTAAGGTCCCCCCTGCTGGATTGAGGAGTCAATTCAGTGTGTTCCCTCACTTGCTAAATTGCCGCTTAGAGGAAGACACAGTTAAACGTGGTCACCACTGGAGATACGCCTTCTGTGCAGTGATGAAGTTGTCAGGTGGCCACTAGATAAGCCAGCTAAAGAGGGTCAAGAAAGCTGTCCTCCACTTGATAGCAGCATCTTAATAGTTTTCTAAAAACAGTAGGCCATCAAGTACCCAGAAAATTTAATTTTACTTCTCAGCTGGAAAATAAGTACAGTACTTACTTTCATTCAGAAAAGAGAGGGGAAAGGAGAACTCATCTGCCCATTGATTCATTTGTTCACTCATTTCCTGTGTTAACTCTGACATACTGTAAGCTGCAAACTTTCAGTTTTCAATACATGTTGACACTTTACCATCAGTATTTTCCCTGACACCTTTGTAAGCTCTTAGGGTGCTTGGCTACCTTGTTACACTGTAGGAAATGTCTAGGTAACATTCAGAGATGATAGTCATTGCATAACTGTATTAGCGCTACTCTACCTAGTAGTGATACAGTTAATAACATGGATGCATGGAGTGAGCACCTCTATCTCTTCAAGCATGTAAAAAAGTCTGGTTCTGAATTACTTTTCAAATTTGACATAGATTGCAATAAAGTGAGAGCCACTTACAGTCTTCCAGAGTTTCTTGCAGACTTGGGCAGACACAAACATACTTAGGGTATATTCTCTAGTGAATGGTTAGATAGAAATCTGGAGAAGATCCAGCTTTTCCCAGCTTCTTCATAAATGGTTCAAGACATACATCTTTCATTTTGTCATTAGCTGGATTGAAATGATATTTTATTATGCAAACAGCAGTGTTGGGAGATTGGTGTATCTTTTTTTTTTTTTTTTTTGTGTAGATTTTAGAAAGTTGCTAAATGACTTAGATAAAGAAAAAGTTTGCTTTCCTGCCTCACTCAATCTTCCTCACAGTGGGACTGCAGTCCCAAAATACAACCACAGTAAAGACCCCAGCCACTGGGATCCCCACAGCAAAGCCAGTGATTGCTGTCAGATAAAAGTGGACTGGCACCAGAGCAACTGACAGTCTGGAGTGGCAAGAGCAAACCTGTGATTTATCTGCCAAATTTAGGATGTGTTGTATAGAGTGACTTATAGTAGTATTTGAAACAACTTTTGCTCCAGTGATGTACTTTAGCCAGACATTTGGTATAGTTACAGCTTTTCAGCCCTGCATACTAGACTTGATAAGCTGGAGACATGCCTGTAAGTCTGCCATACCATGGAGAGGACTCCATCAGTGCTGGGATACATGACATTTAACCAGAAGAAATAACAGTTCTTACTCTTCTTGATGGAACTGTTTTGACTGGTCAGCTAAAGTCTGTATAGTAACTGAAAAACTTTATAATGTTATTATTAGAGTGATCAGAATTGTCTCTTCAAGTTGTCTAAGCTGCAGTACATGCTTTTTCAAATCCCTGAATGTAAATGCTTTTAAATATGTAAAGACAGCCTGGAAATCCCTTAAAGTGCTCCCACCAACGTTGTACTGGCAAAGTCTTTTATATTCTGTGCAACTTTGCAGGCAGAAATCTCATCAAGGTACCAAATTAAACTGTCATGCTTCTCTGTGAGTCTTGAACTGCTGGCACGCCCCAGCTGTAATGTATGTTATTAATAACACCAAGTTGTCGGGAAAACAGTTTCCAGGTCATATTCTAAAGGCATCTAATTGGTAACAATGAATGACAGATTCCCTTTAAAGTTCTGGAAATAACTGGATGCAAACAATGCCACATGATGCAAAATACAGAGACAGACAAGATTAAGAGTTATTTTTGGTACAGTTGTACCTCTCACTAAGACCCTTCTCAAAAGTCAAACCAAGTATTTGCAGAGAATCTCAAGCATCCAAATGCTTCATTTTCCAGACAGGGAATAGTTACAGGCAGCATAGCAGGAGAATGAATAAATAATGTGGGTCACGGTTGATTATTATTGTTAATCTATAATAACTAGCTAACCAAACACAAAGTAAAGGTTAAATTTCCAGAGGTGTTGAGATACTATTGATAGCTTCACATGGCCAAATTAAGACCACCAAGCTTATACTTCAAATTCCCTCTTTAGCCTTTGGAGAAACAGAGCCACTGCTGGGGTATAATTCATCACATCTGCAATAGTTGTGAACAATGCCTCCATTAATACTGCCTCTTCCTTAACACCGAGCCTAAATATAGGTGCTTAGCTTAGATGGAGACATCAAAGTTAAAGCAAGATGAACCCCAGTTTTTGAGAAGGAAAGCCACATAAGAGTGGCCTGTCCAGAAAGATGAATGGAAGGATCACTGCATATGCACCAAGTCAGTAAGTTGGGGAGTCAAACTGTCCCAAGCTAGAACTTCTCCATCAGTGGCCACAGCTTCATGAAAAAGAATAACAAAAAAACCCCATATGAAGCACTGTTTGAATGACTTCTGTTTACTGCTCATCTTATCAAACTAACCTGCTACAAATTTTTCATACTAAGGTGTAATTTATAGCCCTCTGGAACCTGCAGGACAGGACAGACACTTGGGATTTGAACATCTCCTGTGGTAAGTACTGAGCAGGGTACCTATATCCCATGGGTGCTTCTAGTTTGAGGACAGAAGGGGTTTAGGCAGTACACAGATGTAGTCATATCACTTTGTAGCAGGGTGAATTTCATCCTTGGTGACTCAACTCAACATCTGTAAAATCATTCAGAGATGCACAGGCTATAAGGCCAGAGGCATCTTTCTCCAGCCCTTCTGAACACACAGGTAAAACATCTATTCCCAAGAGGTGGATTAAGCCTTTTGAAAGATAGCTAATCTTGTTTTAAAAAACCAGAATGATGACAAGTCAGCCTCCTGTCCTGGTAAGCTTTTGCGATACTTAATTGGCCTCACTTCTAGAACATTGCACATTCCTTCTAGGTTGAATCTGTTTGACTTTGTCTTCCAGCCATTGAATCATGTTATGCCTTAGTTTGCAGGACCAAAAAGACCTCCCCTTCTAAAAGTTTATTTGGGCATTGGTGCCTGCATATGGAAGCCAAGCTCTTGTCAATTTGCACTTTGATGAACAGCAGACAGTGACCTCCATAACCCCTGTATCTCATAGGTTGTCTACCTGGATCTTAATTTTGAGCTCCCTTGCAATCCTGTGAATCGTTCCTTCATTGCTCTCTAACTCAATGGAGGAGAGACAGGACAGGATGACTGCAGGGAACCCTGGGCTTGGTGAACTGGTGGGGGATCATGTGGGTTATGGTAACATTTGACCTTCAGCATGCAGAATGAGAACTAAGCCTCATCTCTAGTAGAACCAGACAATTCTGTCTACTTTAGAGTAGATGATGTGGTCTCCACAGAAATCACTGAATTTTAACTACCTCTTTGTCAGATTTTAACTGGACTTGTTTTTTCTCCCCCTCCTTGAGATCCAGAGAGTAATTGCTATATTGTATGTTGCTGGGTTTTTGGGTTTTTTTTAATATTTATCCAGCTTAAATTTACTGCCACACACTCTCTTTGCATGACTTCTTGTCCTCTTTTTAAAATATGGTTCCTGACAGGTTAAATGGAAACTGTGTACGAAGTACAAAACATTTTCTACACAAGTTTAACTGTGTATTTTTTCTATCTGAATTGCTGTTCTTCCTCTTTATAGCATATTAACATACAATATAATATTTCACTTGCCTTTTTGACTACCATTAAACTAATATTAGAGAAATTTCCAGTCAACTTTGTGTAAGGAGAATCCACCCCTTTCTTATTTTTTTTAAACTGGCATGCAGGTTTGCAGACACTCAACAATCAGGTAATATATCAGGAAAATTTGGAAAAAATTGCAACTGCCTTTCTCGGATTCAGGTTGTTTAAGAGCACTGAAGGTCAGCCTTGGTTGAAAATAAAATTGTGAAACCAAGAGGCAGCAGAGCTGCAGAAATAATGCATCCAAGCAGGAATATTGGTATGTGCTGTCGCTCTACTCCACTCTGGTGAGAC
>WBMZ01013774.1:0-78789 GCA_013400975.1 Atrichornis clamosus
TGTTCAGCTGATGTTGACCAGCAGCACGAGGGCCTTTTCCAGCATTCCAACCACTCTGCCCGAGCCTGGATCTGCAGGGGATGTTGTGACCCAAAGCCAGGATCCAGCACTTCTCCTAGCTGAACCTCACACCATTGGCCTCATCCCATGGATCCGGCCTGTCCAGACCCCTCTGCAGAGCCCTCCTGCTCTCCAGCACACCGACACTCCCACCCAGCTCGGTGTTGTCAGCAAACTGACTGCGGGTGCCCTCGATCCCCTCATCCAACCACTGATTAAGTGGCTAAACAGGACTGGCCCCAGTACCAATCCCATGGGAACCCCACTGGTGGCCAGTCCCAGCCGAAGGTCACTCCGTCCCCCAGCACTCTCCGGCCCTGCCATCAGCCAGTTCTTTACCCAATGAACAGGGCACCTGTCCATGAGCAGCCAGTTTCTCCAGGAAAATGTGTCAAGGGCTTTCATGAAGTCCAGGCAGACACATCCACAGCCTTTCCCTCGTCCCCCAGCAGGTCACCTTGTCATAGGAGATGAGGCTGGCCAGGCAGGACCTGCCTTTCCTAAACCCAGCCTGGCTGGGCCTGATCCCCTGCTTGTCCTGTAGGTATTGCCTGATGGCACTCAGGATGATCTGCTCCATGGCCTTCCCTGGCACTGAGGGCAGGTGACAGGCCTGTAATTCCCTGGATCTTCCTGACCATTGGCGTGGATGTGTGTCTTGAGTGGTCTGATCCTTCTTCCAGAGGTCACAAAATCCCCTTTTTTCCCTGAGTTCCAGACACAGCTCTCTGTTCAGCCAGGCCAGCCTTTCCTACCAGCTCACCTTTGGGCACATGGGGACAGTCTGCTCTTGTACCTTTAGAATTTCCTTCTTGAAGAACATCCAGTGTTCCTGGGCTCCTTTTCTCTTCAGGATGGTCTCTCAAAGGACTCTCTCAGCCAGTCCCCAAACCAGGCCAAAGTCTGCCCTCTGGAAGTCCAAGGTTGCAGCTCTGCTGGCATCTCTCGTTGCTTCTCTGAGAATCAAAAACTCTCTCATTTAATGGTCACTTTGCCCTCCAACCATTCCACAGCCCACCAGCCACTGAGACAACATGTTCCTGAACAACAGGACCAGTGGGCACATTCCCTAGTTGCCTCGCTCACCAGCTGTGTCAGGAATTTCTCTGCCACATATGCCAAGAATCTCCCAGACTGTCTCCTCTCTGCTGTGTTGCATTTCCAGCAGTCACGTGGTGAGTTGAAGTCTCCCATGAGAACAAGAACTAACAGATGAGACTTCTTCCAGCTGCTAATAGAATATTTCATCTGCTTCTCCATCCTGGTTGGGCAGTCTGTAGCAGACTCCCACCACATTTGCCTTCTTGGCCTTTTCCCTGACTCCTGTGCACAAACCATCAACCCTCTTGGCTTCCAGCTCCTCCTTGTTGCTGCCCGTGCTACATGCACTGGTGTAGATGCACTTCAGTTGAGCTGTTGATCCCACCATCACTTTGCTGGAGAAAGCCTAAATTCTTGTGTGACCATTTCCAGATGTTCCCATGGCTTCTAACACATCAATAACCCTTCTTTGGCAAGTTTTGAGGATCTCCATCCCCTGCCTTCACTGAGACAACAGACTCCTCTGGAGACAGAACCCAGCAGAATCCTCTTTTAAACATCATTTATAATTATTGTTTAGGTGTGATTTCTAACCACTTTGTACCCACAGTAATTCAGTTTTATTTAGATATTCTTAGATAATTTATTAGAATGTCTTTTTAGATAAAGTCAGAAGCCTTACTAAATTTGAGTTAGATGAGACTATCTCCATCCACATGAGGCCTAGTTCTCTGTCAGAGAAAGAAATAAGGTTGTTTTGACAGGATTTGCACTTCATCTTGATGGCATTCATTAGATTTGCCACCTGGTTGCAGAGGACGTCTTTACTGAAGAGTGAAGCAAAACATCAAATAGTCCCACCTTTTCAGCATCATCAGCCAGAATCTTTCTCTCCCTGTTGAGCAGCAGAACAAGACTTCCCTTTGTTGGGTTTTGGAGGGGTTTTGTTAGGGCCTTTTCTTTATGGAGGAACTGTGTCATTTTGGTTGTTCTTCTGTCCTATTTGCATCACTTTTTTTTGTTTAATACTTTTTCTCCTGGGTGTTCATGATGTCCTTTTGTGTTTGTCTTTGCAGCTAGACCTACTGTTTACCTTCTGCATGATTTTTCCTATGTTCTTCATAAAAATGCAGCAGTTGTGATGCAAGCAGGTTTGTCTCTCCTGCATTTTCTCTTCCTCCTCGATTTTGGAATAAGGATTTATTGTGTTGTTAGTATTGTCTGGTCTCCCTCTTTGCTGTGAGCTTGTCACCTATGGGATATGACCCACACCCTGCATTTACTGATGGTTCTCTCCTTGAATTCCTGTGGGGTTTCTTTGGTGTTCTCTGTACTCTTTCTCTGGCATGCAACTACAATTCTTCCTTGTTGGCAAAGAGTGAGGAGCTTTGGTTTTAACAGTGAGACTAATTCATCATCAAACAGACCAACTCTTGTCATGATCAGAATTTTCCATCTTTTTCAAAACAATATTTTATTGGAGTGATGTAGGCCAAATGCAGAAAGTATTAGATGGTGCCTACTTGCCTTTAAAACTCTGTATTTGTGACAATTTTATGCAGTTATTTTCTGATTGTTTCACAAGAAACAAGCAGTAGAGCCATCAGTAGAACCAAATCCCTGTGGCCTGCTGCAGTGTCAAAACCATGGATTCATCCATCATTGCTCTCTAAATTACATCTTTGGCACTTAAGAGGATGTAGGCTTCCCTGTGTTTGAAGGAAATTACTGATTCCCTGAACAATCACCCAAAAGCAAGCAGTCCGCAGACAGAGAAGTTTGATGGTGTAATATGCTGAGTCTCCTTTGGAACTTGATGCAGCAAAATCCATCAAAGGTAATTCAGAAGTCACCTTAAAATTTGCAGGTAAAGCAGGGATTCTGGGTCAAGACGAATTTTCAAATCTCTTTTAAAACCTTCACAAAGAACACAAATGATAATTTGTTAAATCTGTACTGTATGTTTAATACATCTGTTCTGTTGTTTGAGTAGAGAAAAGCCATGTGCTTCATTATAAGGGGTTGTATGAATCCATGTCTCTGTTTTTCCTTTCTTATCTTTATTAAAATCAAACCAGACGGCACTAATCCCTCAAACAAATTATAATTTATTTTTCGTGTTCAAAGTATGAGGATTCCTTGGTTCCTCTTATACTGATAAATTCAATGATTTTAATTTAAAAAGGAATGGTTTAAACATAAGACATAATTAAACAGATCCCTGCTATAGTTACCACATTGGTATGCTCCCTTTTGCTGGTTTGAGCACACATTTCCTCCACTGAAGTCAGTTACTGCCCATGCAATCTGATTTCTATACCTCTTCCTACATTCTGTGAGTGTCTGCAGAATCTGGGCCTATGTCCCCTTTCTGACCTCATGCTGATGTAATTCTGCTGATTTTCAATGGAATTACATCGGTGTTAAATCGCCAGCTTTATTTGGGTTGTTCACTGAGATCCATGTAGAACGGGTCATTTAAAAGGTCATGCATTCTTCTTGTATGAAAACAGTGAGTGCTTTTGGGGAAAAAAAAAGTCTTTTTTCTTCCACATTTTATCAGTCTAGCACCTACTTTTTAGGTATTACAACAATATAAATATTATGTCTCTTGAGAACAGCTACTAGACAAACCAAATTTCTTCTGTGAATTTTTGAAACCCTGTGTTTTTCCTACACATTTCTTTCAAACGAGGGAGAGGACCTGAGATACTTGTAGAAGAGAGAGAGTTCCAAAATGCTCATCACTGCCTTCCACTTTCCTTCTGTGGAGCAAAGATGAAATTCTCATGAGCTTCAGTGGGACCCGGTGGCCTGTGTTTCCTCCTTCTGACCATTGTGACACATATCTGTGGTGCAAGGGATGATATATACAAGTTTGTTCTCTTGCAGGCTTCTCTTGATGAGAGCAATTTGGACCATTGTACCCGCCTTGGTGTTGCTACCACCATTTCTGAGGATGTAATGGTGGTTAAAAGTTGCTGCTTAGCACTGATTTTCCTTAGAGGGAGCTATACCGTGATAAACATGCTGCTCATCAGTGGAGCTGTGCTTTTGCAGGAGGTTTTTCTGGTGTGGTTGTACAGGTGCCAGAAGATGCAGGACCTTTGCTGCGTCTCAGCACTTTGGGCCTGAAACCATGTGGCAAAATATGAAGACCACAGTTTTGCTCTTCCTGCTAAGAATTAATGCTCAATCTCCAGTATTATCTTAGAACTGTGCTAGTTTGCTAGTTTTTCCAAGTTTGGGAATGGGCAGAGCAGACTGATGTGATTTCTAATGCCTCATTACAGAAGAATGTCGAGTAACAGAAACCTTCTTCCTCTACTTGTGCTGCTGCTGTTGATTTAACTGCTCTTACAACACAACTTCAGATTTTGCTTCATTTTCTTCTTCCTTGTCCTAGTTCTGGGCCAAACTTGAGGGAATGCACTGATTTAGTGTAAAAAAACCCCAAAATGAAATAAGAAAGAAGCAACAAACCCAATCTAAGCAGAAGAATGCCCCCAAAGCGATGAATAACTTCTGCATCACCTTAACAGCAGGGACTGAAATGTATCTACAAGATGATGTCACTGGAACCTGGGGACCCCAGGATTGCATTAGGGACACGTAGAAACAGTTGAGCTGTGTGCACTGAAGGGACCAGAATGAGAACAAATGGTGTCAATGTGGCTAAAGAACAACTTATTGAGTCAATTTTGTTTAGTTGCAGGTGGACGCAGTTAACTGAGATACACACTGGAGATGTCAGCAGAGTACCTGGCCTTTCCTATTTGTGCTCATGGATTTTTGTTTGTTTATTTGATCTCGGTGCTGCTGATCTCCGATGCTGAAAGCAGACCAGCAAGAAAGGAACAGAAAATTTACTCTTTCATAAGGAAACAAACCCAAATGAGGACAGCAACAGCTGGCCAGAATCTGAGTGAATCACTCCGTGGTCTCCCTCTCAGGATGACTCCTCTCAGGAACACAGCAGGCCCTTGCAATCATGCATTGGTGCCTTCAGGAAGGGCATTTGCCTGACCTGACTCTCAGACCTGTGGAGCACCTTCAGCTGCCTGCCTTTTAAAAGACGAGGGAACGACTCTGAGTCTCAGAGAAGAATTTCTGGCTGACCAGAGGTGAGGCTCATCCTATGGCGAGGTAGCAGCTGTGTGCCCTTCAGAGTGGCTCGCCTGGATCAAGGAAGTGCTCAAGGGAGCACTGGGAACAGCCTGGCAGGTCTGCTGGTGTGGGTCTCACGGAGAGCATCTGCCTCTTGGTTTTGCTGCTCAGTGAATGATTGCTTCCTGCTGTACAGGGGTTTGGACTCTTTGTGATGATCACAGGATCAAAGGCTGGAAGGGATCTCATGAGGTCATCTAGTGCAATCTCCTGCTCTGATGTCCCAGAAACCTGACTAGAGAGTTTAAGCCCTCTTTTCTAAGTGCAAGAAGACAATTTGGGGCTCTACATATAAATTTGGAGTTCACATAATTAGCTAGTTCAAAGGATTTTCCAGTGCACCTATTGTCATGCTACTTGACCAATCATTACATATATATAATAATATAACTTATATATTATCTATATTATATATTATGTTATATTATATTGATTTATTATTATATCTATTTATATATGTATATAAAACTCATTGTTAGAGTACCTTTTACTTAAGGCATTTTTCTCCACACTGCCCTCTGGAAAGAAATTTCACTGTTAAAGTTCTTTGCTATTAAATATCAAATTAATTCAACGTGGAGCTGCCTGCCACTTAGTGCGTGCTTTAGAGCTTTTAGAAGCTCATGGTATCTCTGTGTATCGAGTCCATTTTTGTCTACTCCAGCTCGACTCCATAAAGGTCCGTAGGTGACTTCTTTGCATTACTTCAGCTGTTCTTCCAAAACATTTAGCTGGAAAACTAACAATTATTTTTCCTTACAAATGCCTCACTCAAGGAGACCATGATGAACCTTCCTTGATTAAGACAGCAAGGAATTTCTCTGGCATATGTACATAATTTGGATTTTACTCTTGGATGGGCTTTTTGCTTCTGCTGAGCTTGAAAGTTCATTAGAGCGAGGATTGTCTCTTTCAAGTGTATTAGCACAGTGAAGCCATGCTTTATGAATGCAAAAAGACATCCTGTCTTACATGGCATGGCCCAGTGTGCTGCACATCAGTACATCTGATTGCCAGGTGATTGCTTGCTGGATTGATAATCTGACCATAAGGACATGGCAAATCATGGGGTTGGTGTTGTTGAACTCTGTGAGGATTTGTTGTTGTTGTTGTTGTAAATTTCATTTTAAGTATCTCTGGGCTACTCATAAAGGTTTAGGTAACAACACAGACTTCAATCAGTTCCCACTCTGCCTTTTCTAGGATCTGCCATAAAGCTCCTAACAATCACTGTGTTCTCTATTTTGAACAAAAGCTGTGTTTTGTTGTTCCTTATACTTGGCTGTCCTGATTCTTTGATATTAAAGAATGTGCACAGCTACTTCTTCTCCTCTTCTTCTTCATTTTTTTTTTGTCTTGGATTGCATTTTCTCTCCTGATTAAACATGATGTTTTCTGCTTATGTTCATTTTCTGACCTCTCCTAGCTTCTGATCATGTCCCTGCTGAGTCTATGCCTCCATTATCATACTGTCTGTAATGCTGTGGACACCTGCTAAGACTGAAAAAAAGCACCATTTTTCAGCTGAAACAATTCCCTAGCAGACTGTGATTCCAAGAGTTAAGCCGTGGAATTTGAATTTTTCCCACTGGGTGTTTAAAGTGCTCAGCACAAGTAACTTGCTGTCTAAGCTAACCTGTCAATACTGAGGCATGTCAGCTGACATTTGAGCAGCTTTATCTCCAACTGGTTTGTTAGGTTTAAAATAATGCTGTCTTTCTTCAGAATTGTGGGATCCAGGCAGACCCAGATTTGGTCATATTCCTTATAAAATCATAGGATGGTTTGGTTTGAAAGGGACCTTGGAGATCATCTGGTTCCAACCCCCCTGCCTTGGGCAGGGACACATTCCACTAGACCAGGTGTTAACTTCTTAAAATGTCATTCTGGGTTGTCTCTCACTGGAACTGGAATGGACATTTCTTGGAAATTATTTAGGCATGGTTAAAATACTGATTTAGGTTAGGCAGGAGGATTAAATAGCCTCTCAGGGTTCTGCCCAGTCCTATTTTCTCTTCTAGCCATGGGTTAGCCCCCTTTCACATTATTTGAATGGGTTTTTTTAGTTTCTTCAATGCCTGTTTATCAAAGGACTTGCATCTGTGTGTATATAAAGTGTATTTTCCCCTCCCTTTCATTTATGCTCTTTTGATCTTTGAATGTGATAGTCACATTCTTACTGTCTCATATGTGACTGCTTACATTCAGCTGTCCCCAAATCAGTCTCTTTCAAAAATCAGTCCTATGGGTAAAGTACTCAGCTCAGTTTTCATGGTTTGGGTTTAGTTTTTTTTTTTTTTCTGATTGAGTATTAGTAATTTTCCATTCCAAACACTTCACTTCTACAAATCATTTAGGGTAAAATGTTCTAAGGATTTGGGTACAGCACTTTGGTATGGGGGACACAACGGTAACTGCAAAAATTGCTCAAGCAAAAGAATTGTGACATTGAGTATTTCTTTCACCAGATTATCTAAATCAGGAAAAGTGTATTTAGAAATATGTCTGCAACTCAACTGCAAGTTCATCTTCAGTATAGAAAAAACTGACCTATTTATTCATGCTTTACACCCCAAACAGTCTATATGATGGGTCAAAAAAAACCCCAGAAACCAAACAAACCAAAAAAACCCCCAAAACCAAACAAACAAACAAAAAAAAAAAAACCAAAACAAAACAAAACCAAAAAAACAACCACAGAAACTCCCAAATTCTGCATCTGAAAATGAGCCCCACAGTTTGCCACTTCACGTGTAGTTGTCAAGGTCATTGTGCAACAAATATGTCCCATTGCTCAAGTTCCTTTAGTTCTCCCTGATGGTGTTCCTGATTGGACTGCTGGATTTGTTTATAGGGCTACTATGGAAAATGTTTGCCCTGGGTGCTCTCAACTCCCATGGCATTTGCTGTACCACCTGTAATGAAGTGGAAGGGGAAAAAGAGAGAAAGGGCAACAAATATATTAGCTTACACTAAAGCCTAGCGATCAAAAGATTAGGTTTTCCAGGCTCTACACACTATGCCCAGTGTTCCAGTCCCTAAAGGAGTCTTGAATACAGTGAAATTAGACCTTCTAAAGCAGAACAGAAGACTTCCATAATTTAATTTCCTATAAAGTACTGTGATACCTTATTGATATTGGTGCTGTATAATGATTTCATTATATTTTGATTTCAAAAGATGGACTTATTTCCTAGAAACTTGAAGTATCTAGAATATAACTTACAGCTGCAAGGCCAGCTCTCCTTTCTTTCACCTCTAAACCAAACTGATTTTCCTCTTGATTGTCAGTTTCAGTGCAATTTTGTTCGTTATTTTCTGTTTATAATTTCTTTGCTTTCATTATCTTAATACCTTTGGGGAAATAATTTTACAGTGGAAAATGGGACGTAGAGATTGGACTAAATAGAGAAAAATCGTCAATGAAATGACAAAAAATGGAATAAAACTATAGCTATAAAGCATTGTAGCCTCTTTGTCTGAAAGGGAGGCAACATTGTGCGTGTGCTTTTCTGCTTATGGGACTTTGTATTTTTCCTTAAAAATTACTGAGAATGAGACCCACAGAAAAGCAATTAGCTGCAGACCTATAAGTAGTGATAGCTTACAAGATGTTTACTGATTAAGTAAAATTTTACTCTTGATATGTAAGGATAGGGAGGAATTAAACCATGAAACTGAACAGCATGTCCATGGCGAGCTCCTTGCTGAAGATAATCTATCAATTTTTTTTAAATGTGGTTATCACTGGATATTTCCATAAGTCTTATCTACACAGAACTCTTGAAAGAATGTTTATAGACATCCTCTGGGAGAGGGGACATGTCAGATTGACATTAAATACCCCTTCGCTAAAGCTCAGTGGTTAAAATGTATTGAAGCAGGTGGCACAGCTCTTACTGCACCAAACAGAAAACACGGTATTTTTCATTCTGCTTCAAAAGGAGTAGAGAAGATCCTGTTTTCCCCATTGATACTCTTTCTAATGTTAAAGCCCTGTCCAATTCCTCCATCCCTCAGAAGCCTGAATTGCGTCATTTCTTATTGGACATTATCATCACTAATTTGAGTTCATAATTGAGCAATGTGCTTTCAGATCTGACATAAAACATTTGGAGTCCATATGGGAGAGTTTGTCTTGCCTCACGGTGCTGTATAAAAACCAACACAAGCTCCCTTGGGCAGAAAAACTGAAGCCTGGGGACGGAACACAACATTTTCATTACTTGGAGCTTGTCAACTCTCCATAAAGATGCTGCCCACTTCTCATCTGTGCCACCCTGTCCTTTGCTGAGTTCATGGATCATCTCTGTCTGTGTTAACTGGCCCCAAAAGGTATATTTGCTAAGAATAACAGTGGAGACAGTATATTGACTGGAGAAAATTGAATGTTCTACATATTGACCTATCCTCTAGATCTTGTTTTTTTGTTATTATAACCAACATTATTTGGTGTTTTTGTTCACAAGGAGGTTCTAGTAAAATAAAATTTAGTTATCACTTTGAATTGAACTTTCTTTCTGGGGTAATTACTTCTTTCATTTTTTTTTTTAATAAGTGCATTTTTTTAAAAGTGCAATAATAATAAAAAAGGATGTAAAACATTTTTCTATACTTTAAAAAAAATAGGGAACTGTATTTCAGTTTCCATACCTTTGGGATAAACATTCAGATAAAATTTAAACATTCAACTTTATATGAAATTTTTCTTTATATAGCCAACTATATCTTCCTTACTAAACTAAATTTTGACTTCACCTCCACAATTAGGTTAGTTTTCCACAGAGTTACCTAATGGAATAAAAATAAACAAGGCATCTGCATATTTATAATGTGAGATAAAGCAAGCTGGTGAATAAAACCCAGTAGTCTAAGCTCTACATCCTGCATTACTTTTGGTTCTTTCATCAGCTGCCTTTATAAATTAAGTGGAAAGCTCTACCATCCTGACACACTGGCAGTTTTGGATTCACTTTGCAAAGGCATAGATAACAGTGGGTGCACAGCAAATGGGAATATGGTTGCACGGTTTCTTCGTGTGCATGTGTTTTACCAAGGTATCAGGGCGGATGACATGTTAAAATAAAATACAACGCATGTTTAGATTAAACTTGCTTCTGTCATGAGTCCCAGTCCTGCTGTTATCACATCCCAGAAGGATGCTGCTTTATCAGCCTCTCATTAAGTGTGAGCAGTTATTTTGTGTCTCCCCCTTACCGCCTACATTTTAATTTTCCATATTCCCCTTGCACTGCAGACAACTTGTGGGCTCGGTGTACGTGGTGCCATTTTCTACGGAGCAGCCTGATCTGCTGCTCCACGGAGCACCACTTGGTGTTGTGGCTGAACAGTATCTCCAGACTCACTCGTTCTCCCTGTTTGGAGAGGAGAATGGCAGTTTCACACAACTTAAAGATGTTTCACCAGGGATGTCTTTGCTCCAACGAGCTGTGGGTGTAACAACAGCCAGCCCCTCCGTGTTGCAGGAGGCCTCCCCCCGGATGAATCCTGTTCTCTGGATTGGCAGTTTTCCTCCTTTGGCACAAAGTGCTGGCATACAGGATCCACTACCAAGCTGATAATTCAGTAAACAGCTAAATTAAATCTTCTGACAACCTCCTACAGGAATTTCATTAACTGTAGGCCCAATTATAGAACCTCACTGCAACTGCAGCACAGGGATGCTGTTTAGCCGCCTTATGGAAAACATGCTCTCCACTTCCTTTGCTAGTAGGATGGTCTGTTCTCCATAGGTTTACATGTGCTTTCCATCTCTTGGCAGGGGATGTTTGTTTTTCCCAGAACTTTGAACTCCTAAGTGCTTTTGAACAGATAACAAGAATTGAGTATTTATCCTCCATATGTGTTGTAGAAGGACACAGTTCACCATCATGAAGCGTGCAGGAAATTCAGATATGTTTGGCTATCTAATAGTAAGTCATGTTTTGCAAATCATGACTAGTTTGGTAAAAGTGAAGGAGTTCCAGAAGCTTTATATCCACCAAAAGGAAAAGTCCAACTACAAAGAATCACCTGAAAACTTAACCAGTAAATGGAAAAATGGAAAAGAAAGAGAGGAATGTCAGTAAAGAATTTCATAGGACTGCTAAAATGCTTATGCCTGGTGGAGAATAAGTTATGAAACAAATAAGGAAATTGCTGGGTTTGTAAGGCAAAAGTAGAATCAAAGGATGGATAGTTCATATCCAATCAAAAGGATATGGGCAGGACAGTGTCAATGGTGGCTTGGGAGAGCCCTGGGCGTGATGGCAGAATATTCAGCAAATATTCCGAGACACAACTAAAGATTGGAGAGAAGAGAGCAATCAGTGTGGTTAATCTGGTAATAATCCACATGGAGGCTGTGGCTTAAAATATGAAGATTGCCAAGCATAAGGCTATAGGCTCTGAAATCTGCAGCAGTGGAGAAAGCAGGCTTGCCTCTGAGAGGGGACTGCATAGTGTAAGGTGTGTCTTTAAGAAGCTGAGTAGAAAGAGGTAAGAGCAAACAATGTAATAACCCTTCATGATACCACCAATTAGTGCATGGGAAGAGTCAGGGAAACAGTAAATGAGATCCTCACTAGTCTGAGGTGTAAGAGGAATAATGTATCAGGAAAAGGGCCAGCTTTGTTGTGAAGTGAACATGTATCACGGAATATAAAAATTTAGGGAAGCCCCTTTGGAGAAAAAAAATTACAATGTAATAATAAAAAAAATATAATTTCTCCTTGCAAATATGCTTACAAAAACCAGCAGTGATTTAAACCTATGTTTAGATGTATAGCAGAATGTCTTTGCACCACTTCATCATGGATCTTCAGTCTGGTGCTGCTTTGATCACACTGGTTGGGGTGAATGGTGTTTTTCCCCCTACAGTCACTGTTTTCAAAGAGCAGGAAGGCCTAAGAGACTAGAGTTGAGCAGAGGCAAGCTGCCCTGTGTTGTAGGGCAACACCTCGTGTGTCCCATGAAATGAGACCTCTGACCACTCCCTGTTGTGGGATCTTTCCAAGCAGCCCTTCAGTGAAGCACAGGCTGCCCTTGTATTTCATCTCTTCTGGCAGAGGAGACGGCAGCAAGGTGTGGGAGTCTGCAAGTCAAGCTTGATGTCTTTCAAGGGGAAATATCTCCAGTTCCCTCCTGACTTCCAGACTGCAAAGATGCCAAGAAAGAACCTAAACGCTTAAAATGAGTAAGTGATTTTCTCTGCAAGTAAGATGTGTGTGACTACCACGTGCTTAAAGCATTTTGGTGTGGGCCCAGAGGCACAAAACTGATCCTGACTCCAGACTCATGCTGAAAACTTTTCTGAGCTGATTCAGCTGCAAATGCAAACACATCTGTGGAGTCAAAACCAGAGAAACATGGTTGTGATCATACCAGTCCCTTGGGCTGTGGGACTTGAAAACCTTCTTCAAACTTGTGCTTGAGTGGGCCAAGGATGTCCCAGAGCACCTCTGATACCTTTTTGTCACACATTCTTTTCCAAGTGCCAAGTCTTCAAGGAATAAGGAAAATATTCTGTGGATTGTTCAGTCACTGTTCATGACAACACGCCCGAAGCTGCTGCGTTGTGCTGGACTTGTTTCAGTGCCAAGGCTCGTTTGTTGACCTGGATTCACAAGGTGCTTTGAGACCAAGACAACCAGGCTGTGCCAAAGCCACAAAGAGAACAGGCATTTTGTCCCCAACTTAGCAGGAACAATCCACACAGGTAATCACAGAGATTGACCAAGTTTTTCTCATTTTTTTCCCTACCAAGGCTGACTAGTCCCTTTCAAACCTAGCTGAAAGGCAGATCTCCTAGGTGAGTTGGCATGAAATCCTCGGTTAAAGAAGGTTCATATTGCAAGGGACAAATCAAATGAGGTATATTAAAAAACCCCAAGCAAATATACTTTTTTAAACCCTTTGAGAGGTTTGTACAAGTTCAAAAGGGTACGCCTGGAACAAGAAGTTGGTGTTTGTACCAAGCTGTTTACTCACAACGTATTATTCAGCTTCTTTCTCTGTGGGCATTGGGAAAATCTAAGCTGTGTGTGGTCTCTGGTACATATGGGAGGCAGAGCTGGAACTTAAACTGTCTGTGTTTGTAGCTCATTTAGTGTCTTTGGTGGACATTTGCATTATGTTACCAATACCATCAGTCTTTTCCCAGTCCTGCTACACTTCACTGTATTTCTGCAGAAGTTCTCATAGAAGCTGCTAGAGCTCAACTTGTTGATCTCTCCATTTCCTTCCTAGCCCCCTCAACCAATTTACCTTCTACAGAATAAAATCTGGCTCACAAATGGAGTCTGGAGTTGAATCAGAAGACATATAGCATCATCTAAGATGTAATGTTACTTTTTATCAATTTCTGCTCCTTAGTTTTTGTCGGGTCAGTCCTTGCTATTACTGCCCACAGGTCCTATTGTTCATTTTGTAAGCCTTGGATTATCAATAATGACTGAACTATTTTCAACTGCCTGAAGGATCTGATTATTTACAGACTTCTGAAGCCAATTGGAAGCATCCACTTAGACAGTCCTTAGCTATTACTTGGTCCTATCTGGCATCTTCTTCAAGTAAACAACAGAAAAGAAAAAAAGGTCATTTTTTCTTGAAATAATAAGGACACTGACAAAACTACCTCCAAAGTACCTGCTAGAACTTGGAAACAGGGATTAGTGTATATCAAATACCATATGACTAGGAAAAAAAAAAGTCCTTGCTAAATTTGCATCTTTGCCCTCATTCAACCACTCTCTCCTGTGAGAATGCTCCTGAATATCCAGCAATTATGTCCTGTTTCCCAGTGACCCCCTGACATGGGGGGAGGACTGATGCACTCACTAACCTTGTACCACATGTACAGGATATTGCTCTGGTCTCTCTGCTGCTGTCAAGAGAATGATCATAAATTAGTAAAGGTAATTGTTGTGATACATTAGAGCTGCTGCTGTTTTCACATGTACTTGAACGAACAACACTGGGCACACGTGCAGCAGGTTTTGCCTGCTCCAGAACAAGACGGGGCAGGAATTTCTGGGATGCCTGTTTTAGTTTGACAGGTTTCTTCAAAAGTGATTAAGCTCCACTTTTCCATTTAGGATCCCTCCCATTATAAAGTATCATCCAACGAGTGTTTGATAACAGCACAGTGAGGAACCAATGCAAAGGAGATAACCTACAGGAAAGGTTAAGGAAAAAAATCTTCTTCTGTTTACCAGACAACAATTGATATTCCTCCATTCTGACATGTTTTGATGGTAGATGGCTTAAGAGGAAGGCAGGAAGCCAGCTGTTGACTTGCAGTACCTAGCAACGAGCTAGGGCTTGGTGGGAATGTGTCCTGCCTTTGGAACAGCTGACTTAGTTGGGAGTTTTAAAAAAGCGTGTCTGCATTATAGCTAGACCTTGTGTACTTGGCAGTGACAATATGATGAAATTGTTGGCATCCTTTGTGACTTACACATGTACTATGAGTAGCCTTTTTAAACTTCACTCTATGAGGGGTCTGTAGAGATAAAAGGGGGCAGTCAATAGTTATGGAAGGGGATCCATCAGGGTATGAAGATGCTTGCTGTGGAAGGGGTGCTGCACTCTGTAGGAAGCTCATTAACCTCTGAAAATGTGAGTTTGGTCCCTCTCACTTCTCTTCCTGATTTTAGCCAGAGGTTTGGGTTTCCTCTGTAGTCAGTGACCAAGAAAGCACTTCAGCAGTTGTTGCTTGGTAAGGTGAGAAGGTGTGACTTCTCTCTGTTTCTCCAAAAATTTGTCTCAAAAGTTGTAACACCAGATTGTTTGTGATGGTGAGCACATGTTTCTACCCTTTACAACTTTGGGAAATGTCAAAATTCTTTCCTGCTGCCATTTTATTCTTATTCTTCTCAGTTGTGATAGCAATAAGGAACTCAACAGTTCCTTCTCAATAAAAAAACTACGAGTGAACCAGAATTACCTGCAAATGAGGAGACTTAGAATCAGAGAATTAGAGGGCAGCCTGAGTCGGGACCCACAAGGATCATCAAATCCAGCTCTTGGCCCTGCACAGGACGACCCCAAAAACCACACCATGTACCCCAGAGTATTGTCCAAACACTTCTTGTACACAAGACAGGCTTGATGTGGTCATTTCTCTGGGGAGCCTCTTCCAGTGCCCAGACACTCTCTGGGGGGAGAACCTTTTCCTAATATCCACCTAAACCTCCCCTGACACAACTTCAGGCCATTCCCTTGGGTCCTCTCACTGTCACCACAGAGCAGAGATCAGTGCCTGCCCCTCCTCTGCCCCCTCGTGAGGAGGAACCTGCAGAACTGCTGAGAGGTCTCCCCTCAGTCTCCTCTCCTCCAGCTGAACAGACCAAGTGCCCACAGCTGCTCCTCATACGGCTTCCCCTCAAGGCCCTTCACCATCCTTGTGACCCTCCTTAGGACTCTCTCTAACAGTTTAATGTCTTTTTTTACGTTGTGGTGCCCAAAACTGCCCCCAGCACTCCAGGTGACTCTGCCCCAGGCCAGAGCAGAGTGGGACAATCCCCTCCCTGGCTCAGCTGGTGATGCTGGGCCTGATGCCCCCCAGGACACGGATGTCCCTCCTGGTTTCCAGGGCACTGCCGACACAGATCCAACTGGCCCTTGACCAGGACTCCCTGGTCCCTTCCCACATGGCTGTTGTTCAGTGTCTCTTCTCCCAGTCTGTCCATACACCCAGGGTTGCCCCATCCCTGGTGCAGGACACAGTGCTGTGTTTCTTGATCAGTCACCTCCACCCCATACTGGATATGTCTTTTACTCAGAGTTTATCGAGGTCCTCGAAAGATCGCCCAAACCCAGTCACGACTGCCAAAATGCTGAGTGGCCCCTCGGCCATGCCCACGTGATCTGTGTCTGGACCTGAGCATATCCAAGCAGCCCAAGGGCTGCAATTTGGAGAAAATAATGAAAACAGCACCGCTTGGACACTGGACAAAAAGGCACAAAAGAGCAGCCTCTGTCCAGATTCAAACCCCGTATGCTAAGGTGAAGAAAGGGCTGGAGAAAAAGCCAGGTAAAAGCCCCATTCAGGCCTTACTTGGAGTTGTATTAGTACTCCCTAGGGCTGGTATCACACAACACTGGGAGCATCCACAGTCCCGCTCCACCAGGGACATAAAAACAATTAGTCCCTAGACTTGATGAGTGCCCACCCCAGCCCTGCTCTAAGTAAGCCCTTCCACACCTTTCACAAGCCGCCGAGGCTCCTGTAACAATGTGATCGATGCCAAGGGGCCTTTCCAAATTGAGGGGGTGTGGGAAGCCTTATGGATGTGAAACCCCAGGCCACTCTGTGGTTTGGAAAGGAGGGACTGGAAGAGATGCCAGGTGGTGGAAAAGGGTGGCAGGAGGAGACAGGGGCAAGCGTGCTGTGAGAGCAAGAAGCCTATTGCTCCAAAACAATACATATGACGGCCAGCAGGAAACTGCAGAGGCACTGGGACATTTCAGTAGTTTCCTTGGCTGGCAAAGAGGTTTCTTGGGGTCTGCTGTGTCTCGTGAGGTCGTGCTGTTACTACCATTCCTTCTTTCTTCATCTAGTCCTGTCAGTCCTTGTGATAATGCCTGAAATCTCTGCATGTTTCATGACCAGGTCTTGAAATCAGCTCCACTCAGACAGCCTTAAGCTACAGGAGCGTTTGTAAGTTCATTTATTTGTCAAATTGCAGTTTCAAATTATTAGCAGATTCATGTCTCCAGCCCACTGCCATTCCAAAGACAAAAAAGAAGGAATAGAGAACTGAGAAACAGTCCAAATATTTTCATTCAACTTTTTTTTAAATGAAGCATTTTGGGGTAATGTTCTGCTTCAGCATGTAATTAAATGTGAGTTTCTGAAGCAGAAATTCCACCTTATCCCTAACTTAAAACATCTGATCCTGAATGAAATTCTGCAGACAACAAAGGTTAGTGCAGAAAAGCGGAGGAGGGAGGTTTTTAGAAAAAGCAAAGCATCTAAGCATGATTATTAAAAGGAAAGAAAAGAAGAAGAATGCTAATTATTGTCAAGCTCTGGGTGTACCTCTGCTGATAGCTGCTTCTCTTTTTGAGCAGATTTGGCCCAGGATCTTCTGAGTGCAGCTTTTGAAATTTCTGCATTTGGAGGGGAGCTGGTGTTACCTCTGTTCATCCTGTTGCTGAAAATGGGACAGAAAAGCCCCATTTCACACCGGAGCACAGCTTCAGTCAGACATGGAACCAGGTCACTGAGGCATCATTCTCCTCTCTGAACCACCGGCCACATTTCATCCATGGATGACACTGAGTCTGAAAGAATTTAGCTGCATGGCCCTTGAGGCACCCACTTGAGGAAGGACATTCCAGTCCCACACAGCGTGCCTGTGCCTTTGTAAACCTGGTGAGTCGCTGTATTCCCCAGCCCTTCCAGCTCTTATGGCAGAGATTGTTAAAGTCTGAAATGTAAAGTGCTTTATTGTGAAATCTCTGCTGCAGTCTCTGCAATTTGGAGAGTTATTCTATTTGGTCTTGCTAGAGCTCTCACTGTGATATACTTTAGAATAATGAGACATCAATTCTCAGTCAAGAGGCTATTTAAAAACACTCCTAATTTGATGGGTTGTGCAGATGAATTAGTTCATTCAACACAACTTTTGCTGTTTATGCTGGTGGTGGGATGGGTGTTGTTGCTCCCGTCTTTGAGATTCTCCCTTTCTTTGTGCAAACTCTTTTAAGCATGCCTAGAAATAACTGGCATGGTAAGGCATTCTTTATAACAAGTGAGCTTTAGTGCTGAGAAACAGACTGCATAGGTAAACATCCAAAGAAGACAGGGGATTGTTTGGAAATTAGGTGGATCAAAAAAACCTGTTGAACATTGGATGTTTCAAAAATACCAGGTCCCTTTGGCTCCACCCAGAGTGATGGAGGGCTAAGCCCCGTGGCATTCAGTGATGCCTGCAGGACCACAGCTTTGTCAGCAACACTTGTGCTCTCATTTTCTTGCTGCATGAATAACACTGCAGGGAACAAAAAAAACCTTTTCCCCTTTTCCCGTCTCTCCTAACCCATCCAGGCCTGTAGTGAGAGATGGCTTGGCCATTGCTTCTGTGTTAAAAGGCAGAGATGCTCCCAGCATCCTGGTTGATGGCCAGGAGAACCCAGAACAACGGAGGCTTTGTGCAGAAAAGAGTCTGAGTTTCTCCAGGAACAGAAAAGCAACTGCTGATAGGACAGCAGGAATTTTTTGTTCCTGCAAAAGGCTGTCCAGTTAACTGTGCAGAATATGAATGTGATGGCCAGATACAGATCAAAGAGTGTCCACAGCAGAGTCCCACTTTGCAGCAGCATCCCCAGGGACACCAGTGTCTGAATGGGCAAGGAGAGCAGCCATCTCTTGAGCTGCAGGATGATAAGAAGTGCTCATGGTTGCTGCCAAGCTGCATCTGCTCTGCTCTGAAAGGAGGCTTTCATCTCTAGGCCTACTGGTCAGAAAAGAAAGAGCTTCATTGCTTTTGCCAGAAAGATCACCTTCTCTGGTCCCCTGTGTGAAACAGATGGTGGATAGGGTAGCTTTTATAGTTTATGGTGAAAAACTAAATTCCTGTAAGTGGATTATTTTGGTATGTTTTAATTTTGTAAACAGTTCTCCATCTCAGAATCCCAAGTGCATGAACAGACACTGATGAATGAGCAAAATTGTCTCAATTATATGCATGATTAATTGAATTCTAGTGTATTGTACAAAAATTTTCCTTCTGCAAGAAGTGTGTGACAGTGTTCAAATGGATGGGGGTTTTAAGGAAAGTTGGAGGTTAAAAAAGCATATGAGGTTTATTAGGCCTTGGAGAAGTGTTTAGCTACAAGAGCTAAGAACTGAGGTGGAAGAGAAATGCATTTAAGTGCATTTAAGGAGATGAACAATTGTGTCTTTGCAGTGGACCCTAAGAATTGAGGGGGGGGAATGGAGAAGGGCACAAACATTCCAGATGTACAGAGTTCGTGCAGTTGTAGGAGAGACTAGGAATTTGGACAGAGGGGAAGATGCTAATGCTCCTATTTGCTCTGTCTGAGAACCCCTTGGGTGCATATGATTGTAGAAGCGTCCCCCAAAAAATCTCTTAGTGTCAGAACCAGAGATGGGAACCTCTGGAAAGAAGCACAGATCTGCTCTAGAGTCAGCAAACAGAGGAGGCAGGCATCCAGGTGGAGCATTTTGTGGACCACTGGTTCCTCTGGAAAAGTATGATTAACTGTGACCTTGCTAAGTGGTTCACCAAAGACATACCTGGAAGGGGTTGTGGTGTCACTGCTGGAACACAAAATTGTCACGGCTCTATCCAGACTGGTGGATGTGCACAAGAGCAAGAATGTCCTGTTCCTGCCACAAGTCATTCAGTTGAGGGTTCTACATCTAAAAAAATCAGGCTCCAGTACTTTTAATATGGTGATGTGAATTTGGAAGCATTCTAAACATTAAGTCATCTCTGAAATGCTGGCTTTGATGGGCAAAGATCTCAGTTATTCTTCTTGGACAAAAGGACATCTGTGAACTCCTGTAGGACTCTGAGTCCTGCACAGGAAAACAGAGATGCAGAACAGAGGCTGTTCTGCTGCAAATTCATGTTATGCTTTCGTTCCACCTAAGCCCCTGGGAGCACAAGGGAGTTTACACTGTTCTGTCATGAGTCTGCGACCCAGTGAACAACAACAGCTGGACATGTTGAGGCTGATGTCAGTTTCTGGATCCTCTCCTTTGGCAGCCTGAGTCAGTGCTCTCAATGTGATCCTGTGCACCATGTGGGTGGAGCACGGGACACTCAGAACTGCAAGGTAAAACTGTCCAGAGATGATCCTGATTCTGAGTCAGAGGGGACCTTGCTGTTTGGTGAAGTCTCTCCTCCCTGCATGCCTGGGTGGGAAGAGTGAGAAGGTTTTTCTCACCTCAGCAATCAGATTTATGTCTTTACCCTGTCAATATGTCATGTCACAGCTCCTGCTTAGCTCCTTAGATAACCCCTGTGCTTACAGGTTTCAATCCACCTTCAGATTTGGCCCCCTGACTACCACAGGAAGGCAAAAAGAATGCCAGGCATAGCATGGATTGAATGACATGTGAGACTGAAAAAGTCACATTTGGCCGGGCTGGGGCCTGGACTGGAGTCTTGGCCTCTAGCTCACGGCTTGCTGAACTACTCCTCTATTCCAGTGTGAAGGTGAACCGCGCTAAAAACACACATATAACAAGTTCTGGAGACTTCTTCCCAGAGAGGAAGGTGCTAGGCCATTGTTTATATTTCCAAGTGCCATAATCTTGCTGTCCCTGGTGGATGCCATATATGGAATCACAAGATGCTCTGCTCAGCTTGGAGTCAGCTTTAAAGAAGAGCCAGATCTGAAGCGCTTAGGGAACACGCTTGCTTTTTTGTTGAGATGTTCACAAGAGGCCCACGAAGCTACTGAGGAAAGGGGGATGAGCTCAGCAGAGAGCTGGATGGGCTCTGTGGCTCAGCAGAAGTTCAGAAGGCTTTGTGCAGACTCACTGTGTGCAGGTCTAAGGCAGCCTCTCTCTCCCTTCGGAAGTGCAGTGGGCCAATGGCTACAGCAGGCAGTGCCAGCTGAGATGTGCACAGGCTGCAAAAACATCTTTAAACCATCTCACTCCTTGCCATTTAAAAAAAAAAAAAATCAAGATGCAGAAAAGCATACATTTGTGAAGGACCTTTAGCAAGTATTTATTTACCATGTAAAATTGGTAAAAGGCTGCTGCTTCTTTTTATTTTTTTTTTTTTTTTTTTGCCCACCCCACTACCCACTCCCTGTAGCAGACATTGTGTATCAATTGGTTATTCTTCTCACCTTTTTCTTTTCCCTCATATTTTATTGTGGGCAGGGGGGTGATGAAGGAGGGGGAGTTGTTGCTATTGTTGTAAGGAAGATTCTGGAATCTGTGAACACAAAGTATTAGTATTTTAAATAATGAGAAAAAATTCCACATGGAAAGCTCATCTGGCTGTGGCAGTTTGTGACTGAATGAGAGAAAAGTGCCCTAGAAGCTATTCATTAGGAATTCACTGGAAGCTCTCAAACAAGCCTGGCAGAAGCTGAAATTGAAGTGGTCTCTGACCTAATTTTCTTCTGCATGAAACATCTGCATCAAGGCACTCTTTGATGTATTCCACTTGGCTCTGTCTACAGTATTGTATCACATGGCTTCAGCGTTGCCTCAGTTTTAAAAGACATTTCCAGCCTGTAGAAGGTAATGTGATGTTACTGTTACCCAAACTAATCACTCAATGTGCTCCCGAAATAGAAACAATAGAGGTTCAGACAACGGTGTCTGCTTTGCAGTCGTTGTTGCTGCCTAAGCTCACGGTTTAAAAAACCCAGATCTGTGATATTCATCTCATGTAATTCATCAACACCAGGAAGGGGAGGGAGAGGGGGGAACTGTGAGCCTTCTGTGTAATAGTATGTCAGAGGACACAATGCTTTACATGTGTGAGCTGTGCATTCCTCGCCGCTCCAGCCATGCAGTTAGTTTAGCACGTTGAAAACAAAAACAGGGAAATGTTGGAGGACGTTATCATAAAACCTCAACAGAAGGAGCTCCTGGTTTTCATTTTGCTGTTTGTTCTCTGCTGATTGACACCCAAAGCTCACGGTGAAAGGAATGTGAGCATGTTTGTGTAGATGCGTGGATGATGTGTGATGTATTTTGAATATATATTTTTTCCCCTCCTTTTCTTGTCTGCACCACAGTACACATTTCAGATCCTCTCTCAAGCTCTTCTCCAAGTGGTGTATAAAACATAGCTGCACAAAGATATTTCTAAATATGTACACATACATTTACACATATCTACACAGCTAAATGATGTAAGAAATTTTTAGGGTCACTTCTTTACTTTGAATGAATAGATCTTCGGCTTCTCCAGAAGGGTTTTCTGCTCAGTCTTACCTAATGGCATGCTGCTGTTTCCCCAACCTTGCTTGTATTATGTGAATAACTGTGATGTCTTTTGTATTCCACCCCCTGAAGAAGAATCCTTTGAAATTCTAAATGACTGTGCTGCAGATTTTAATGTCTGTCTCTTAGAAATAGCCAAGCATTACCCACTCATGGAGCAAGATGCAGCAAGCCTTTTGAAAGTTATTCAGACTGCTTCCTCAGCCTCATGAGTGTGTGCGTGTGTGTATGCATGTGCTGTTTAATTCTCTGAATGTATGGCAGGAATACATTATTTCCCTGAGAATCACTTTCTCTCTCCTCCTGTCCATCTACTCCACCCCCCAAATCACTCCTACTTTTGTTGACATGGGAGAAATAAAGCTGGCTGGCTAGGGAGCTTGTACAGGTCTTGTGGGTACAGCATGAGATGAGTTGGTAGCTTCTCAGTACGGTTCCTTGCAGAGATCAGAAAGAAAAGACAACCCTACTGCTACTAATTAGATGCCTCCAGGGTAATCACAGCAGAAAAGTCACGGCCCAGAAGCCTCAAAATAGCCTGCTCCCTGGAGTTACCTTCCCAAGTTTGGGCTGGAACACATCAGGAAGGCAGAGTGGAAGGAAAGAGACCCCCACTCGTGTTTGACTTCACAGCTGGCAGATACCTATGTCCTCCCTCTGGTGCTTCTCCTTTAAGACCATGTTTCTTTGCCTTGCTGATGTGTGGAGGACTTGTATCTGGTAGCAATGGGTATAATTAATTCCTTATACAAACAGCTGCTCCATCCTGTTGAAATAATGTGTTTTGCTGTGCTAGGAGCTGTATGCACTATGACAGCCAGCTCCAGCTCTGAAGGACTTCCCTACAAGTGCAGTGTCCTGAGACAACGGGGACAGGCAGGGAGAGGTGAAGGGATGCATCCCAAGGTCACACTGCAGTAGCCAGGAAGCAAACTCCACCTCATCTCCTGACGGCCAAACTGCGGCACTTTGAGGTGGGAACACCCTGTCTCATCTTCTGCAGAGAAGCACCAGGCCAGTCCTCAGTGCCTGTTGCCAGCAATAAATCTCCTTGAACTAATTTTGTAAAGGACAAAACCAACACTGTGCAAAAAAAAAAAAAAAAAACCAAAAAAACCCAACAAAAACCAAAACCCACAAGAGGCCCTTTGCATGTCTGTTGTTTCTGGAAGGGCAGTGAGGAGCAGGGAAGCCCTCTCCCACCACATTCACAGATTATAGCCCCCAAAGTGTTATTTCAGAGAACTTTTTTAAATAAGAAAAGGCAAGATCTTCCAGCAAGCACTGGAGTTGATTTACGCTTCTGCATGGACACGTAGTTGGCTGTGGATGGTGCCTGGCAGAAGCTTATCATGCCCACTCTAAAAATAACAATCTCCAGTGGGCAAGATCTGCTCACTCAGACCCAGCCTTGGTTCTCAAACAGTGGCATGACATTCAAAAGTGTCTGAGACAGTCTTTGGCAGGTCTGTGATGCAGAATAATCCAGAGAGGTCATGGCAGCGGGCTTGAAGCAAGTGGCTCCTGCCCAGGGAGAAGCTAGTTTGTTCCCCAAGTCTGGGAGAAGCCAAGGGATGAGGTTTGCTTTGTGGTTTTTCTTGACCTTTTTTTTCCCCCCCTCACAAATCACTAATTTCCACCCCCTCTTCTGTCCCCCCTACCTTTGCCTTTTCTCTGGATTTTATGGTGGTGTCAGAGACCTGCCCGGTGTGGGGGATGACCAGACCTTGCAAGTGCTCCCCACCCAGCCTCAGGTCTTAATTAAAGCCCTTGTTGTTTCTCACTGGTTGACCTGAGCTCTGGAGACCCCTGTTTTGCAGAAAGCTCCAGCCTCTTCACCAGCGTGATGCTTCCTCTTTATCCACCCCCTTACATCTGAACCCTGGAAGACAAGCTGGGTTTTGTCTATTCATTTGGCAGATGGTTAGATTCAGATCTTACAGGAACATAATGCTAGAAATGGAGTGTGTGTGTATGTTTGTGCTTGTGTGTGGTGGGGAAAGGATCCCAGATCATTTTCTTCCTCTGTGGCCTTGTAACTGCTAGCAGTTTCACACAATCTCTTGTAGGTAGCAAAAATAAAAAAAGCTGCCTCCCCCCTCTCTTTTTAATTTCTCTCCCAAGTCTGTGCTGTATATACCAGCAGTGTGGTCTAGGCCAATGCTGAACATTTGTGCCTTGGACAATAGCACAGCCTGGCCTGACTATTATCAGCTGCTGTTTTCTGGTTAGCTTTCCTTTTATTCAAGTGCACAATGCAAGCCTTTATCACCCTTCAGTCATAGTGACTCTTGAGGAATACATCTGGTTTTCTCTTTCAGCAGCTCTGAAAAGGTCAGTCTGTTCATTTCTTATTCGCAGGACACCACATTTTTTTCTGAGCTGGAAAGACAGGCCTACACCTTTTCATTCCGTCTCGTACATAATTAGACATGGTGTCGCTCTAGAAACCTACCCTTGAAATCCTCCTGAGTAACTCTTTCAGAGACAGAGGAGACACGGCAAGGGAGCGAGTGAGCGGGGGGACCACTTCCATCCGGTCTTAAATCTCTTTGTGTGGTCACAAAAGCACTTCCCCAGCATTGCCAGCCTGGCTTTTTCCCCTTCTTCTCCTTCTTCTCCCTCTCCTTTTCTTTCCCCCCCCCCCCCCCCTTTCCCTTCCTAACGCTGGCTACTGCTTTATGTACACAGCGAGCATGGCAGAGGCTCTCACAGAGAAAAAGTCCTCAGATCATTTGAGCAAGCGAGGTTGCAACCGTTTTTCCTTCCGCGACATCCCACATTCTTCAGGCAGGCTGTAACACAATAACAAGTGTGCCCAAGAGGACAGAGCTTGCAGCAGCTGGTGTCTGACAAATTATCCCACTCCAGACAGGCAAATGGTGACTTCAGCTCCAGCCATCCAAGGGATGTGTGTTTTGGTTTCTCCCTCCATGCTGGCTAAGGTGGGCCAAATCCTCTTGGGGTGGGAATCAGTGCTGTCTCCTTGCAGCCAGAGGGTCTCATCTTGGTGCTGGAGGTCATTTTTCCTTCCCAGAAGCTGCTTGTGCATTCCGGTGTGAGAAGTATCAGGCAAGGCTGTCACCACAGCCCAGGCGATGGCTGCGTCTGCTGCCTCCGCGCTGAGGAGGAAAACAGTCTGAGAACTTGGACAGTTCTTCTCCTGAGAAGTGTCTGCCAATATCACCTGATTTTCTTTGTGCCTGCGCTATTTTTACATGTGTTCATGGTGATGTGGTTGCATTCCATCGGCGCAGTTTCCCCAGGTTGAAATTGTCCCCTCTCTTGTCCTTGGCAAACACCACAGGACGTGCGTGCTCAGTGCAGGGCTTTTTCCCAAGCAGGGGCAGTCCCTGCAGTTGAAATCCCTTAAGTGTGAATCTAGGAATCGCAGTCACCAGGATTTTTTTTTTTTTTTTAATTTCTGTTAGCAATTTTTCCAAGCCAGATGTGGATATATCATATCTCACATCCAAACCACCACGAACTTGATGTGGTGCTCACGAGGAGGCCAAGAGAGCAGGAGGAGGAAATGCACAAAGAGAGAGCAGCATCAAAGTGCCTGGTGCAAGTGAGTGCAGAGACATCCCATTTCTACTCCAGCAATCCCAGGGAGCTGGGAAATCTCTTCCTGCACTGCTGAGCCCAGAGACATTGCCTTGCCCAAAGGAGTGCACAGCACAGTGAAATGAAAAAAATGAGCTTAGAAGAATAAAATTAATTTGCTGCCACACCACACCACTCCTTGAGCTAACTGTGAGACTGGGAACAGATCTTCCTCTCCTGCATCTATTTATTGAGTCACTGGACCATATCTTCTCTAATGGACAGCCCCTCTAGTTTGCTCTACATAGAGTACTTGATGTACTGTTCCAGTATGGCAGATGTGTTTAAATTGCCACCTTTCTTATTTAAGTGAGTTTCATATTTTAAAGCAAGGGACAGGCTAAAGAGCGAGGGAGTTTATTTTCTGGTATTAAATCTCTTGATTGGTTTAGAACTATATATTTTTTTAATATATATGTATTTCAAATTAAAGCCTTCCAAGACAATTTGAGATTTACAGTCCTTTAGCAGTGAATAATGGCTTTAGGACACACAAGGAACATTTGAAATCTTTAGTAAATTTTCTATATGATAGCTTCTCCTACTAATACAGTCAGACTTTGGGGTTTATCACAATTTCTATCAAGAATCCTGATTTTCAGGGGTTTAGAACAATGTGGTCTTAAAACCTGCCCACAGCTAAAACACGTTTTTGGTCTTATCACACCAGGCTTACAGTAAATTGGAATAGAAATTAGAGAAGTGAAGGAATAGTTATGTCATTTCTGGTTACTTCTTGTAGAAAGTCATAAAAGTTCAGAGCCTTGGCCAGCTGTAAAAGATAATGTTCCTTTCATCTCAGCATTGTCTATCTGACAATTTATGTTTTTTCATGATGCTGAATTATCACTGCCTGCACATGGGAAACCACAACACAGAAAGAAAGACCTGGACCCTGGCTGAAAGCCTGGGGTGCAGTCACCCTTACCATGCTCTTCTGTCCTGACAAAAGATGGAAAGCAGGTCTTCCTTGAAAGGACACCTCCCTCTCTAACATCCTGTGGCAGCAAGATTCATAAGTTTTACACAGAATTTAGCCATTTAACTGTTTGCTGTGTTAGTCTTTTACAAGCATTGATTTGTGTTTTGAGGATGAAGCAAACTGTGATGATTCCCTGTTACAGAATATAAAACTACACAAACTTTATCTTTTTTGTTTGCTTGCTTGTTTGCTTGTTTTTTGAGATTTGGCAGGGAGGGTTAGGTTTTTGGATGAAAAAACTGTCTGTCTCCAGGTGCAGCTGTAACAGAAATATCAACAAATATAATAAATTACGAGACACCCCAGTAGAAGTTGATTTAACCACCCATTGTTAAAAGCAATAGATTATTAACTTATCTGCCTATCAATAGAACACTGATGTAATAGTTTAAACCTTTATTTAAGAAACCCCACATGATTTGTTGATGATTTTGTATTAGAATAGTTTTCAACTTGGAAGATGTTGCTGTGACCAGCTTGAAAGTCATCGTTAAAACTTTGGACCAAAAATCGCTCGTTTTGTAGTGGTCAAATGTGTAAGACCAAAAAGATGCATTTCCACGAGGAGGGGCAGCTTTATTACAGCCCTGCTAGTCCCAGGACATAACCAAAAGAAAGTTTATAGTTTCCAATTAACTCTTCTGTCAGAGGTGGTCTAACAAATTCATATCTGATTTGGCTCAGAAAAAGTCGTTCTTAGCTTTGAAGTATTTCAAACATAAAGAAAAGTTTTAAGAGTGGAAATATTTTCTGCTTTTTTTTCCAACTGCACCTGGCTTGTCTATTTAAACATATGACTGCAACTGGCAAATGTTGTCTACAGCAAGGTCAGTTTGATATTTCTGGAAACCTTTATTCAAAAAGACTTTTTTTTTCGTGAGTAATTCCCAGAATTCTTTTCAGCTGGAGATGGGTGATGTCAAATCTGCTGGCATTTCTTAGCAAATGTAAAGTTCCAGCTTTCCAGCAGGCCTTCTCCGCAGACAGACAGGTCCATTCAGACAGGGGCACTGCACTTGCCCTGGCAACCTTGAAGAGTTGTGAGCACTTCTGGCTTGGCAGGCGCCTGAGCAAGCCCCGCTGGGGTGTGAGGAGCCCCGGCTACAAGGCAGAGGTGTGCACTTGCCTGAAGCACACTCTGTGCTTCAGAGAACCCTCTCTTTCTGTGAGAAGCCTTGGAGTGCTTTCGAGCACCCTTGCTCCCAAAATCTCAGTGCAGGAAAAGTTCTCAGATGGGAAGGTAGAGCGTTGTCTTTACCTGTCTCTGTGTGTCATGCTGGGAAAATGCATGTTAAGGTAGGAATATGCTTTTGCATGTGCACTGTGTAAATAGGACAGCCATGGACTAGCTGGGCACCTTTCATCTTGACATTTAGGCTGACTTCAACCTGGGACAGTGAAATCCTGCCTTTGCTGGAGGCCAAACTGACTTTTTGCTCCTGCTGGTGGTGGACTTCCCTTTTGCGCGTCCCTCAGCAGAAGTCCAGAGTTATACCTTCTACCTCCTGCCTATTCCTCTCCTCAAAATATGTGGATGGACATGTGACATGAGGTTACAAGCTACACCCAGACCACCAGCTGTAAATTCCACAACCAGATATGACAGCATCAAAAGGTTTTTCAGTTGTTTTAACTTATTTTTCTTCCCAGCTTACAAATCCTGATCAGACTGATGCTGAAGTATTTTGTTTTCTTATTTTTGCTCTCCAGAATCATAAATGCTGCTGTGTTGCTAATTGAATGCTATTTAGAGTTAGAGATGAATAAGACTTTTGTACAATTTTTTTTTAAACACCAACATTTTTCAAGTATGTTCACAATCAGATACACGTTTTCATAATTCGATTCAGAGAAAATGGCAACAGAAGAATTATCTACAGAGTGGTTTTCAATAGTTCATCTTTCTATAAATGCAGAGAACCATCACCTACGATAAGGGATATAATTTGTGTCCTTTCACTGGAATCATATGTAAGCTTGAAAGTGTGTTAGGCCTACCTGCATAGGCTTGCTGGGTGGCTTAGGCGGCCAGGTGAAGTTCAAGGTCCACATATGCACGGGGTTTTAGAAAATCTACCCAGTTTCCTCTGTCCACCAAAAGCCATAAAGTTCAATACGCCACAAAACCACGGACTAGTCTGTGGGAATGCAAAACATCAGGTCCAGTTACAGCATGTCTCTAAGTCCCTTTCGCTGTCCGAATGAACAGGACAGCGGAGATTACAGTTTTGTGATGTATCAACAGACGCATGCCACCTTTTGGGGCTGGACTCAGGCACTCCTGCATACTCCAGAGGATGCTGGTATCAGGGACTCCAGTAGTCTGTCTAGTTTTTCCTCTGTTACCACGCTCAGAATATGAATTAAGATTTTCACAGTGTTTGGGCCTGCTTTTCAGAAAACCTCCAGCTCCGCCGCCTGCATGGCTAAAGATGATGAAGTGAGCCCTTGCAGTCGTGATCACAGGAGGAAGGGCTTGAAAATTCAGGACGCGAATCAAAAGCAGCCAGTGCTGTTATTTCACTATCACTGGAGGCTTGATTCATGGCATTGTACCACTTGATGACAACGGTGGTGGCCTCTTCCACTCCTCTCTGTGTATCACCCCTGCGCTGCATTTCGCTACTAGCTGAAATCCTAAAGCTTGTCAGGGCAAGAGATATCTCTTGTGTACATATGTGTGTGGTGCCTAGCAAACAGGACCCCTACAGGGAGCTCCAGCAGCACTGTTCTGCAGATGTTATTAGCAGCTTACTGTGGCAAAACATAAAGGGTTGATCTCACATCTAGGCATGGGCTCAGATCGTGTTTCTGGACCCCCGAAGCTCAAGGGTGTTGAAAATCCAAGATCAGCTATACATAGGATGTCCTTTACACCTGGAAAAACCCAGGCTGATGCTGAAACATCTCTTCCCTTGCTGGTGTTTCCACAAAGTGCAGGTAACAATTCTACAGGCTGTGAAGACCTCAGCAAGAAGCGACTGGAAACTCAGGGTGTGGGGTTTCATACTCTGATAGTATAAATTAAACACTTCTTGTTCTTTCTTTGCCGTTCCTTACGTGTTAATCCAGCCATCCTCTATCAGTCTGTGAGGGGGGCTACTCAGTTTCTTAGCTCTCGGCATCATTTGTTTTCCCTATTCCTTGTTCCTATCAGAGGGCAAACACTATTGCTGTCACTTAGAAAAATAGGATTTTGCCTGCTGTGCCTGAGAAATCTTCAGCACCAGCCTGATTGTATAGGTTCCAGGAACTCCTGTTGTAAGGCTGGGATTCAGCTGACTGATCTATAGCTGCAAAGGTTCACTGCTTTACTGCACCAGCATAAAATGGAAATGTTGTAACATTCCCGTCTGTGAAGACTTGCCAAAACAGTTTAGTGTTTCAAAAGCTGCGTACTGAACGAAGACAAGATCTCACTACAAGCTGTGGGAGCTGGGAGAGTTTATGAAGCAGAAAGTATGGGCTAAGGGAGAGATCAGACCAGTGATAGTTTACTGGCCTTGCAATTCTTTTAAGAGGCACTAATGGTAGTGGACTGCTACAGTTGAAGTAGACCCGGACTCATTTAAGGCAGTACCATGAAATTGGTTGCAATAAAATTATGCATTAAATGTGCATTATGTTTAATAAGACTGTATTGCACTCCCAATGTTTACTCTGTGCCCATTGAGGCTGATCCAATTTTCTGAAGTTCTCCAATTGGTTCGCTATCAGGTTTTCAGCCAGAAGGTCAAATTTCACTTGCTCTTAGTACATGTCTCCATTACTTTGCTAAGGCATTTACACTCCATATTCATTACCTCTTCTTCTTTTTTATCTATCTCCTGTAACTTGACTGCTCCAAAATGCTCCCTGTAGGTGGCATGTTTGACACAAATGAGATCAGTCTTTAATAGATGTCAACTCAAGAACTTACACACGTGTGAACACACACTTGCACGAAGATGCAAAGAGAAAGAGGGGAGGGGGAAGGCTATTTCCAGACCCACATTGGAGGTAATTTTATGTTGCTTCACTCAAGGTGCATGAGTGACCTCTGTGAAATCATGGGTTTCAGATATGAAACTGGGAACATAAGGAAAGAGGCTGGAATATATGTTTGGAACAGTATGTGATCATGACTATACCAAACTGGGAGCTGGATTGTTTTAATCAGAGGCAATGATAGTTTTAGTGTTCCAAAAAACACATTATTTCCCAACATCTCAGCAAACTCTGTCAGCACTGAGCTCAATGTGGGTAACACAGGCGAGGAACCAGCAGGCGAACTTTCTTAGGGCTTTGTGTTTCTTCGTAAATGCTTTAGCAGGAAAATACAGGCCTTCTTGTATTCTGTTCTCCTCCGTCAGGAGATCATGTTGAGAGAATTCAGCGTGTCTAACAAGTCCCAGCCAATAACATAGCATTCATCACTCCAAAACGGACTGTCCCTGTTAGCTAAGCTGGCTGGGTTGCCCAGAAGGAGCCATTGTCCAGGACACTCGGTACTCTGCCTTGGCACCGAGGTCTGTGCCTAGCCTTCAGCTTGATTAGGTAGGGAAAATGCCGTGGAGGCCCTAAAAAAAGTCTTGCCAAAGCCCCAGATAATGAAGCATTCGAATTGGCTAGCTGCAAGGTATGTCCACCCTGCTGTCACCCACCACTCTGTCTCCTGGCTGATGTAGGTGTGCCCATGTTTGCTTTAAAGCTATCAGCTGTCAGGCTGCTGGCTCTGCACACCCAAAACCTGTCTCAGGGTGTGCTGGGGAGCCTGCAGGGTGTGCTGGAGCGTGGGAGCCTGAACATGATGCCTTGGCCACCACGGGAGAACAAAGGCACAGCACCAGATGCTTTCCGCAGTGCCCCTTATCCAGAGGATGTCTGGGTACCAGTGGGACTGCTCCACACCAGCTGGAGACCCCTCCTGTGTCTCCAGAGGGCAGCCCTGCCAAAGGGAGGTGCTGCATCACCCCAGAAGTCATGGGGGTAGAGCAGAGCACAGGGCATGGCCGACCTCCTCCATCGCTTTTGTTCCTTTAGGGACAGAGAGTGTAAAAAGTGCTGCTACCTCTGTACAGGCAGAGCCACATTTTGGAGTCACTCTTGTGCAGACCATGCAGTTATTATGTGGAATTAGCAGTCTGCAGGTTCAGGAGCATCACTTACTGTTGGGGGAAATATTGATATTCTTTCTCATGTTTAAAAGGCCTTATTTTCATAAGATATTGAGCATCCCATCTATTTTATATAAGCGCTTTGAGTGTTGTGAGATGGATACGAAAACTGGTGATCTCCCAAAGGCATTGCTTTCAAAAATCCTCAGGGAAATTTTGCTACCTACCTCTAAAAAAAGGGAATACAGTGTTTCTTGAACACCATCTTTCACATGTGATGATCCTGACAGAACTTTCAGAAGGGTTTACACATGCAGCCCTGGGTATCAGCCCTCCTGTAGTGCTGTGGCTTGGGGTTCTGGCTCACCGCTGGCAGGTGGGCAGGACCAAGAGGCTGAGCAGGACAACTACCTGCCCTGAGCTGCCTCGGCTTCTGCAGTGTGTCTTCAGTCCACATGTGACACCAGTGGGTCCCCAGAACCTACAGATGGCCCAGAATAACCTTTGGCAGAGGACTGGGGTAAACAGCTGAGGCTGCGGCTGCCTTGGCTAAATCCATCCCCAGGCATGAGTCAGAGCCCTAAATCCATGAGGTTCGAGTCCCCACCTGCTTTGCACTTGTCCTTTTAATTTTCCTCAAACCCTGAGCAGTGGGCCTGTTTTCTTCTGTCTCTCTGTCCAGGCTCTCAGGCAGGGCTCACCTTGTCTTGGTTGAGATATCATACTGCTGCAGAAGGTAGTGCTGCTGTTAACTGACCCCATGCCTGTCCCAAAGGTGTCGCCGTGGAGGCACAGGGTCAGAGAGACACAAGGAAGAAAAGGGGCAGCTGTCCCTTTGGCTGCATGGAGAATCCTAGAGGAGATATGTTCTGTTAAGGTTGTACCTCTGAAGAGTTTTCCCACTCTCAGGCAGTCCAAGGGTCTTGGCTTCACCCGAATTTCCTCAGTGGACGTTGTGTTTTGGATGTTCCCCGCTCAGGGGGATGTGTTCACGTACATATGTAATTGTATGCTTGGCTTTTCCTTTGGGATGCAGTTTTCTGCTTTCTTCCAGCTATTTGTATTTTGTATTGCTAAACTGAGGCTGAGGGGTTGAGGAAGGACTAAATGTCATTGGTGTCTGCTAGTCAGAGACTTACAAAAAAAGGGCACAGTTTTGATTTTGGTAAATTAGATTAAATTGCTGAGAATGACAGAAGCAAGCAGCCTCAGCTATCTGGTTTCCATGCATAGGAAAGAACAACATAATCCTTTTCCTCCTGAAATCAGCAGATGGGATCTCACTGAACCCAGTCTGCATTGTGTCAGGCTACAAATAAATGCTTCTTATTCTGGCTTTAAATTTCTTCATCATAATCATCATCATAATCATTAATTGTTTTTTGGTGTTGTTATTGTTATTGTTATTATTAATTATTGCAATCTTTGAGGTTTTTTCTTTCCTTTGTCTTTTTCTGATTTACTTTTGCACCATTGTGTTCCACCAGAAGAGTGGGCTGTGGAATGTGTTTGCATGATGATAGATGGTCCGTGCTATTATATTCCATTACTTACATATAATTTTATAATTTACATATAATTGGTAGAAGGCCAGTGTAGTCATGAAAGCACAGTTGATATATACTTTTGAATAAAACTCCCTAATCAAATAATAGTTGCTCACACATACGCACAAAAAAAAAAAAAAAAAGGTTAAAAGCTCTGTCCTCCTTTATATCAAATATGGATTTGGATCTTAATGATTTGTGATTTGGAGCTTTTTTTTTTAGTATATATATATATAATTTTCCACAATCATGCCAGTTAACCTTAAATTCTTCCATGGTCCTGTGCAGGAGAAAGTGAATGTTAACTCTGTGAAAAAAAATTCCTTGTGACTTGCATGGAGCCAGATTTACTGTAGGAACCCACAATATCCTTCAGTGCAACCATCAAAGCAGAGGGAGTAAGACACCAAGACGTACAGCCTTCGGTTCAAAGGACAATAAAGCCCTGTTTCAGCCACAGCACAAGCACAGTCATTTCAACCTGAGTCAATGTGAGGCTGTAATCCAGGAAGGTGCTTACACACATGCCTGCCTGTAAATAAATGCTTAATCCCATTGGAATCAACTGGGCCCCAGCTCAGCTTGAGCTTTCTTTGCTGTGCTGAACTTAAAACGTACTCAGTGAAGGGAAAATTGCTCACAGCACCCTCATCTTTAACAAGCATGATGGAAAAAGTTTGCAGTGAAATCAGCAGGATTTCAGCTAATGTGATTAAGTGCCTTTTGGAATCCAGGTTTCTGCAAACCCAGGCCCGTGGATGCTGTTCAAAGCCTGCTGAGGGCAACGGGTGCTGGACCAGACCCTGAACACAACTGGGTTTTCTCACACTTCTGCAACTTAAAAAAAAAAAAAAAAAAAGGCTGAAAAGACTTGAGAAGGAGAGAAAGGGTAATCAAGGGTGTGTTTTATTGCCTCACCACCTTTCAGAAAAACAGCTGGTGAATGAAACAAATGAGGTTATGAGAAAGTAGCTGGTTCCAAACTGATTGTTTTATTTCTCTCCTCCAAACAACCTGCAGGCTGCTAGCTTTGGTTTCTGCTCTCCCCAGAACTAACTGAGATCAGCAGGCTGAGGATCATGTGAAGAGCAGAGATTATGCAGGAATAAGCTGTTCTCTCATTCCTTCCAGCCCTGCTCTTTTCTGTGTCCTCTGTTGAAATATAAGGTTCCTTCTCTTTGTGTTTAAAGGGAAGAATCTTTGTGTCTGATTAAAACTAAATAGAAACTGGAGGACTAGATGTTGTCTGTGGCTCATACCCATATGTCCTATAAACCTCTGGCAAGCTTGTGAAGAGTTCTCCAAACTGACAGTGCAGACAATGTCCAAATCTAATTTGAACTGCATGGTGCAGCTTCAGCTTTCAATCACACAGCACTTCCTCTAAAACACTGTCTGCAGCTACATTTCCAAATTGGGACATTTTTGAAATTGCTCATCACGCAGCTCCCTCAATAGACCAACATATGTTTCAGCAGAATCAACAGGCTGACAAACTCCAGGCCACTGAGAATTTTATGTATCAGGGAGCGCGTGTCGCACATGAATCAAAGTGCATGTCATGCTTTGGGACTCGGTATGTGTACATCTAGAAACGTTTTCCAGCGTGGTTATTAATTATTGAGATGCTGTAAACAAGTCACCCTTCCTCACACATCTTGTTTCAGCTCTGTGAAGCAACAGAGAGCTCATGCCAGATGACATAGCCAACCCGGAAAAGGCTCACCCCACCTGCTTCACTCCAAGCACTGTGAATGATCTTATTGTGCTTGATGGCACATGCTTGTTAAAATTAAGGACTGTTGTCAGTTTTCCTGGGATTGACATGTAAAACACTTGGAGGAGCAGGGGTGGGGGTGGGAGGGTAAGGAAGACCAGTCATCTGCATGGTGCAGAGGAGAGGAGTTCCAAAGGTCTGGGGATCAGTTCCCATTTCCATCTGAGGTTTGGACCTGTGGCCTTTGCTCGGTGTCTCAGCAGTGAGGACATTACTCGTGACTGACCTCTGGGAAGTGCTCAGAGACAAAGGCTGATGAGCACTATGAAAAAAAAAGGCTATAAATAATGAATAAAAAGTTTCCCTCTGCTGACTAATACGTGTTGTCCTCTATCTCTTACCACATCAGAAATGCACAATTTAACCTCTACACGAAAACACTTAGCTAAAAATTTGATTTCAACATGGATTTGGAGAATGGTATGTTGTAAATAGGGAGCTGGAAAAATGAGACCTGTGAACTGAAGAGTTTTTCTGAGACAGAAACCTATCACTTCTTTATCATCACTTCCAACAAAATCATCTTTTACTTAACAAGTTGATTTTCTTCATGAAAGACTTAATCTTGCCTTCAGTTGGGGGTTAATTGTAAGGAGAAATTGTGGGGTTTTTTGGTTTTGTATTGAGAATGGCTCCCAGAATAAGTGGCAAGTAGTAGGGATGGTGAGTTTTCTTTTCACTTTCTTCTGTAGGGACATCTATAAAATATTTACTGATGTCTGTCACAGATGGGCCATCAGAGATTGTATCATGGAGAGCTTCTCCTCTGCCAGACAGACCTTCTGTCTGAATAGAACTGAATGCCTTCTTTACCCACACACTAACAAAAAAAAAAAAAGTTTTTTTTTCTAATAAAGGGGACATACTGGGAGAGTGAATTAACAGCTGTTTTTGGAATTTTGTTGTTATCATTTCATTTCCTCTCTGTTGATGGATGGTCCCTTTGTCATTTGAAAATACAGTGGTTCACCTAAGCTGCACACTGCAGATCTCAGGAGGTGGAAACTGGGGATCTCAAGTCTTGGTTTGGATTCTGTGGTGTCTTAACGAACTCCAACTACATTAAGAAGTCAATCTTTTCTTTAGAGCTGCAGAACTTCATAGTCTAAGTAAGCACAGTAGCATCTGTGCACCTGTAAAGGCACATGTGAGGGGAAAACACTTTGCTGAGAGGCTTGAGGATTGTACTCCTCCAGTTGTGCTGCTGTTATGCCATGTTACTTAGGAAACTCCTGTTATCTCTCAGTGACTCAGTTTCCCTATCTGAAAACTGCAGTGTTCATATCTTTCTTCAGATGTAGGAAGTTTAAAGCGATGTCACGGGAAAGATAGAGAACAGTTATTTTATGTATATAACACATATAAACAAACAAAAAATTAGTGACACTCCCCCAAAGACATTGCTTAATCTAGTGACATCTATGCCCCCACATGCCAAGTTGGATATCCCTAAAACTTTTGCTCATCTGACTTTTTTTTTTTCCAGAAATTGCCCTCCTGTCACTTATCTTATTCCACCATGTAAAGGTGGAAACAGAAAATTCCAGGAGAAGGGCTCATCACATGGATGAGCTCATCTTCCTGAGGTGTTTATCCAACGTTTCTTTTTGGTTTGGAAAATTTCTGAGCTGTGCTCTAAGAATGCCAACTCCCTCTCCTTGGGTAGGCTTCTCATGTTTGGCTCTTGTGACTGGCATGTTATTTCAGGTCAGCTGCAGCAATGTAGAGCAGGTCTTGCTACTGATGTGACAGGGGTGAGTCTGTAGAAGTGTTTTCTAATGCTGGAAAACAGAATGTCCACAAAGGCAAACACTTTGCAGTTTTCCATGTTCTGAGTAGAGGAAGAGGAGAGTGTCTTGAACTATGCAGTGACTTTGAGTCCTTGGGCTTCGGACTGGGGAACCTGGCTGGGGTTTGGCTTCCCCAGTGCTCCAGTTGGCACAATATTGCAGCCACGCACAGGGGAATATGTACCCAGCAAGCAGTCCTTCTCATAATGGATATAAATATGATTCTTGGAATTTACCAAACAATAGGCAAGAACAGTATTCCCAACAGGCTGGAGGGGAGCAGTTAAGTATGAAGGAAACACCTGCAGAAGTGGGTATCCATTGTTTCCTTTTGATGTTTATCACTGTGCCTAAATCTGGAAAGAATAGGCTTCTGGCCTTCAAAAACAATTTCCTTCCTAGTCTTTATGGCCTGGAGGAATCTGTCCTTCTCAAGCATTCCTGTTTTGGAGACAGTGAAAATTATCTCTCTGACTGGGTGAAATTTCATCTCTGACTCCTCTCAAGACTGAGCAGGTAACTTTTAATGGTCAGGTCATTTAAAATGAAGGGCTGTGGTGAGTGACACTGGTGAGGTGCCTCTCATGGTGTCACATGGTGGCACATGCTGATTCATGGGGACAACAGGGCAGCAGGAAGGTGTGGAGGTGGATGAAGATTGGGACCAGGCTGAGGCTGCCACGTGAAGGTTTCCAGACCAGGGTCCTGACAGGCACAGTCCCATCCTCCAGCATTTATTTAGCAGTCTGACGGATGAAAACCTCCAGGAAACAAAGGGACAGACCAATCCTCATGCATTTTTGATCAGCAGAAGGGCCTGACCCCTACACGGTGCGAGGTCATGGGCAGGCCCTTGTCACCTTTGGAGACAGAAAGCATGTCTCCAAAGCCAGCCGCTTCTGCCAGCCCCTAAATGCTCACACAGCTGTAGGAGTCCAGCTCTGCCCGCTCTCCCTTCTGGCCAGTCCCACTGCTGCTCTGACTGCCTGAGATTTGTCTTCTCTTTATAGCACCTTTTATTATTCTTTTGACAGGCCTTGAATAGTGACGATGAGGAGGCCGGGGCAGCCGTCCAGTGCTCCCAGTGGTGCTGTTTCGTTCTATGGTTGTTTTTTCTCAAGCTGCCAGCTGGTCCTGACACTCTGCTTGTTTTCTCCCCCCTCAGGAGGCATTCTTTTGGTGGAAGCTACCTTGCTGACATTTAAATGGAGCAGTGAGTGCTGCTGAGCTGCCTTCTCCTCCTCTTCCAGGGGAGCTCTGCCGCCAGCTTTCTCTTTGACCATGCCCCACCACTCCTCACCTGGGTCCTCTGCATACACAGCAACCCAGATGCTTTTAGCTTCTTTCACCCTCCCTTCCTTATCCAAATTCTTTCTTCTTTCCACTCCTCTGCTTATCTTTCCTCAGGTTTTAAAAAATCTGGAAGGAAAGTCTTGATTCTCTTCTCCTTTATGCTGATAGAAAGAGAAGCAAGGCAGTAAATTGATGTAAACAGGACAGGATATTTTAGCAAGGTTCTGCACATGGCTGCAGTCCTCTCCCTCCTGTGCTTTCAACCCCTTATGGTTTATTTAGGCTGCCCCAAACCACAGAAGATGACAACCATATGCACAGTGCATGGCTGACAGATCCCAGCTCACTCTGCCCACACTGCAAATCAGTCATTGCAGTCACCCCGTGGCCATTTTTCCTTGCACTGGATTATTATCTTAGGCATGGTGCTGTGTGCATACTTTCTTAATGTCTCACAGGCTTCTCAAAGTCTGGGCAGTGCACGCCTGTGTCTATTTGCAGTATTCTTCGTGGGCATGGTCAAATTTATGTCTTTTTCCAGACAAGGATCACAAAGGCGCCCAGGGTTGGTAGCCATCCATCTCCCACTGAGCACCAAAGCACATACTTGCACCCAAGACTTTGAAATTCCTCCTGTGCTATTGGTTAACGTGGTGGAAACCTCTAAGTTGTTGAGATGGCCAGGAGGGCACCAATCACACCCACAGACCAAGAGTGGCTGTCCAAGAAGGGAGGATGTGGCTGGGAGGCAGGGCCAGGGGATCATGTCAGGTGTGTGATGGATGCCATGTTACTGCTGTGGCTTTTCCATCTGGCCTTCTCTGCTGGTCCCTCACAACACCACTGGATAGTTGTATTAGTATAACACATTATATAATGGCTATATTTCATATTATTTATTGGAATGTATTCTAGAGGTAAGCTCTTTTCTCGATTTTTTCTGCGTGTTCTGGCCGCAGTTACCACAGCGCACTGTGATGACAACAGTTTTACTGATGTCACCTTTGATTAACACAGTTTAACAGCCATCAGAAAGCACCAGCCAGAGCAGGTCAGAATGTTCCTCACGCCCCCAGGTTTATTTACAGCAGCAGCATAAATCCATACGAGACTGCATGAGACTGTCATCCCATTCAGAATGTAACAACCACCTGAAAACTAAATCCATCTCCCTGCTGCTGTGGCAAATCAGCCTGAGAAGTCCTCAAGGCGCCCTCTCTTCAACAGAATATCGAGAAAGTATTCATGCAGCTACGTTTGAGTTCACAGTGCACAGCAAGGTGACCAGGAAAACACATTAAACCACCACATCTGGAAGAACAGGTAGGTCAACAACACGAATCTGAAAGTGTTTTTGGATTGGCTCTAAATTATAAGCGTTCTCCCAGCATTTGTCATGTCTACTCACGGAGTAAATGCCAGCATGGAGCTGTGGCATTTGTACGTGTTCATGCAGACAGCAGAGTAGGGATCCTTGACAATTTCAACCTCTGGTGTTTTTAAATACATACCTAAAATTGCCTAAATCTCTTGACATATGCTGTGCCTTACCAATGTATCCTTTTGATGTTATTTATATCTCAGCATCACCAGGACACCCCAACCACAGTTGATTCCCACTGAGTTCATCCCTGGATTTATTGTAAGAGAATCCAGCACCAAGACCTTCATCTAAGGACACAGCTGTGAAAGGTGCTGAGATGTGCCTGACTCTCCACTTAATGCTGGCCACAGAGCACTGACTTCCTCCTGAGCACTGAAGTGACAGAGGTTGCAATTTCCAAGCATTTTCCTTGGACCTTTAGTTTGTGTAAATTTCATCGTACTGGAGCTGTTGTTTTGCTTTTTTTGTCTGTCCCTCTGACTCTTCTGAGAAGACCTTTAAGTTATTAATCAGTGCAGACATGCAGATCAGGAGCACTTCCCCAAAGAGCAGCAGTGCTGGGATTAAAGCAGTGCAAAGCAATGCAGTTGCTACTGGAGCACTTCTGCATCTGCAGCACTAAAATAAAACTCTTGGGATGCAGTAGTCTGAAAGGGAAGATGACACAGTTCCGTGGTTATTTTGTGAGCTGTTCATGTGGTCTTTCCTCAGCTCCAGATCCAGAGCCTCACATGCCTCACCTTTCCTCAGATCCAGAGAGCCTGACTCAGTTCTCATTTTACTTTGCTCTCCAGAAGATGCACTACTGTGTCTAGAGAAGCAAATCCTCTTGGTCATCCCCCTTTTCTTTCGACTGAGGTCAACATTTTACTGAGGGATACCACTTATGAAGAAAGTAAGAGACATGCAGATTGCTATAAATTTTCTTGATGAATAGAGAGAGTGGAACATTGATCAGGATTACAATCTTCTGGTGCAAGCCACGTAAAAGTAACCCAGCAGTTCTCATTCAACCTGTTTCATCTGAAACTTGCTACCTAATGGCGTATTCTCTTTCACCACTCTTCTACAAACACCTCATCTCCTCTATGGTGTTTCAGCAGATGAAGTCACTCTCTTTCATTCCTGCTGCTATTCCAGAAAACCTCCCAAATGCTGACAGTGAACAGCTTTTCTTGGTTTGACCCTCGTCCTTTGAAGAAGTGATGTAAGAAGACTAACAGGATAACTCTTCCTGTTGCTGCCTGTCCTCAGACAACAGCACAGGGTCTGTTGCCTCAGCAAATTCTTAATGCATCAAATCCCCATGGTCAGAACCGGGCTAGAGCTCAAAACAGTCTGCTGGACAGAGTGTCAGGTGATCAGCATTTTTAAATTTCACGTGTAACCTCCATCAGAAATATTTGTATGTCTTTATGCGGATGATTGGTTAAGTGTCTCTTTGTTTGTGATCACATTAACATTTGTCACTCTACCTGCAGAAGGTCTGAGGGTCCTAGAAGGACCAAATTTATTTTTTCCTTCCCATTTTTGCACATTACAACAGCACTTCGTGCAAATTTTTCAGCAATTTTGTCTTTATTTTTTAATGTTTGCTAACCCTTGTACCTTACTCCTCTGTGGCCCACACTTTCAGAACAAAATATAAACCTTTTTATTCAATCAGTTTTTCATGACCAGGGAAACAATTATGATTTTTTTCACATCAGACATTAGTGATTGTGTAAAAACTCCTTATTAGTCTAGATTAATCCACCACTCAGGTAGTTTTAAGCAAGCCTCAGCTGGCCTCATAATGATTACAATGAAACAGCAGGTCATGCAAACCTCATAAGAGTTGCAATTAGGATTCTTGAGAGATACAAGCTGATATTCCTCTGTTGGCTTCTTGGGCAGTTCCCCAGATTTATCAGGTTTTATGATCGTATATGCAAGCTGTGATTATGCTTCTAAAAAATAAATTAAAGGAATTGAAATTCAAAATGTTGAAAATCCTGGAAATAAATAGTAAAAATGATTAATGTTCTGGCTTGACTTACAGCAAGCACTAAGGTTTTTCCTTCTGCCACTTAAGCAGTGCACAGTTTAGAAATCTGTGTATGAATCTTCCATGTCTGTCTCCCGCTTTACAACAAAATGATACTTGGACATATTCCAGATCTTAGAGAGCTCAGCAGTTTTGTGTAGGATACGTCAAGTTAAGGGAAATTTGGTAGGGGCTGAAAGCTAGATAGGAGAGGAGACAACAGTTGTTGAGCCTCTCTTAAATTGTAGAGCACAGCGCAGACACATCCAACACCGCGGCGAAGCAGCTCAGCTTTGTGTCAGCCCAGCTGACTGTATTTATGAGGTGCTACGTCAAAGCGTATCAGGAACTGCTCACTTGCTCTAGCCAGAGGAACTGCACCACGAGAAAAGCTGAGAGCCCTGGTGGACCTGCACTGGACAGCGAGAGCTGTGTCCAGGGTCAGTTCTGTGGGGCTCCACCTCTGGAAGGGGAGGCTCAGGTCCTGCAGGTGTGGCTGCAAGCACGGCCCAGGGCAGGCAGGCTTGTGCACCCCACTCCAATTTGGGGCAGATTCATTGCTGCTTGATGTCAAGCCTCAGCAGCGTGCTGGTGCTCACCGTGCTTCTGGGGTGCATTCACAGGGAAATGGGCCTGACACCGGGGCATGCGTCTTCTCCTCAGCATTTCTGAACTCCCTTTAAGGCTGAGGTGAGCGGTTTGCTGCTGGGTGACAGCAGAGGCTGAGTGATTGCACGTCCCTCAAAATGCTGAGGGAGGTTTCCAGAACAAGGTTTGCTCAGAAGAGCCATCCTACCTGCTGTATGAACATGCCTAGAGGCAACCAAGCACAGTTATTTTGGGATTTAGAACTGTTAGAATTCAACAGTGAAACCACTTTTCTGTGTTTTAGTCACTTGTCATGGTGACTTTTGTAGGTTATGACAAAATAGGAACATATATTAATGGAAACAAAGAACTTTCACTCTTTTCTCAAATATAAGGGGGTTTTGCTCCTCAGGCAGCAATTTCTACCTGATTATAATATTCACCAGTTTGTAAGTATTTCATTTAATAAAAAAAACCTTTTTCAAAAGTTATTTTAACTGAGCTTTATAAGCTTTATTGCTCAATGAAACCTAGTTTACAAGGTATGTGACTGGGAGTCATTCTTTAAATCCCAATTAAAATACATATATCGTTTGGTATTTTTTAATTATCTAAATGTAAAACAAAATGGAGAGTTTATAAGTTTCAGATGGATTCTTGAGGGTTTATAACTTTGATCTAAAAATGAAATTGCACTCCTACCATTTTCTTTAAACAAAGAAAAATCAACCAAAACCGAGGAAAACGTTGTGATTTTAAAACTGATTATGGCAGTATGCATAAGGTATGCAGTAAATTTTGTCCACACATTTTATAAGGATTTTTACTGGCACAGATCCTAGTCATGGCACCACATCAAAATCTATAATCAGTCCACAGGTGCTGATCCATTCCCTTACTCATACTTCACTCAGAATACTACTGGTAGTCTGTGGCTTCCAGGGCTGGACTCTGCTATCATGCCCAGTGGTGCAAATCCACAGACAGTTTGATTAAAACCTACAGATTATTTCTTCTGCCAAGACACAAAAACGTGCAAAGCCACTGCCCTTGATTTCCCTCAGATGCTGTTCCTCAGTGGAATGGACTCTGGTGGCACCATGGGACACAAGGAGCCCTGTGTTCTTCATCTCCTCACTGTAAAAGACTGTAAAAGACAGAAAACAGCCGCTGAGAGCAGGGCTTCACCCACTGAATACCAGAGGTGAGGCTGACAGATGTGAAGGATCCAAAGCTGAGCATCAGATGCATGTGAGGCACTGGCAGCTTTGGGATGAAGCCAGAGCAGCGTGGGTGAGAGAGGGAAAAAATGGAGAGCTGCCTGCTGGACCAAGCACAGGCTCTCCCAGCAGACAAGCAATGAGCACCAGGAGGAAAAGAAGCTCATTCAAGAGTTTTTAATAGCCAGTTCCCAAACTGGCTGTAATTTTAGCAGCCAGTTTAACTAGGCTGGGCTGAGCTTTTTCCAACATAGCCCTGTTCAAAGAAAGCTGAAGAAATCCCTTTGCCTGCCCAAGACCAGATGAGAAGCACATTTCTCAAAGAAGCTTTTACAGTGACACAAATGAGACCCAATACTACAATTACCACCTCAAGCCCTGCATGTATCCTTCTGTTTGTAGGATGCTTTCTCCCAACCTTAGTCTCCTGTATCTGAGATATGCTCTTATATCATGCAGCAGCTTTAAGTTTCATTTTAATCTCTTGCCTTTCAGGAGGAAATTTTTGGGAAATAAATACAACTTCAGTCAAGGCCGGACTATGAGACACACATATTTTCCCATTTTGCAAGGGACACCGTATTGCACCATGATCCTGGAGAACAGATCCACTTCCTCAAGTCCTGTTTGGAGTAAATCAGAATCTTCTGAGCACTGTTCAGAGTGTTGGCTTCAAATTAAGTGTCTGAGAACAGTCCCCTTTGGGCCAGACTGTCCCCTCCTTCTGGAAGTCTTCAACTTCATTCTGGTGAGTTGGCACGCCCATTTAAGTCAGGGGAATCTACAGGTGAGCAGATTGTTAGTGTTTTGGTCTTTGCTGTAGGCCCACAGCAAAGGTGGGATCAAAAGGCATTTGATAGAGTTGCTTGTTCATGAATGGGACCAGAGCAAGGATGCTGGAAGTCTCTGCTCCAGGTCTCCTTGCAATATGGACAAAGGGCATAAAACTGACAGCCAGCTCCTCTTCTGGTGGTCCCCAGCTTTGTGATTCATCTCATGATCTCAGAAGTTTTCAGTTCCTCTAGAATGTGACTTGTCTTGTCAGCAGATCCAAAGCAGATCTGATGCCACAGCCTACATCTAAATCACCACCCCAAATCTCTTTGGCCTACGTAAAATAAACACTTCCAGCTGCATGTCCAATAATGCCAGGGTCTCAGTGCACACCGGTAAGAGACAGAGAATCTAGGCTAGAGGTGACCAACTCATTTCTCTGTGTTATCCTGCTCCTCCTCTTTTTCTCACAACAGCCAAGTGCTAGCACATTACATCATCATGCCTTTGAATTTCCCTGCTCTTGTCATGTTTAAACTCGATTGTCTAACACTCGCCTTTCGCGCCGTTGCCTCCGAGCTCTTGCAGTCAGCAAACCTCCTGCTGACAGATGGTGGGGAAAAGTGGGTTGAGCTGGACGGTTTCCAAAAACTATGTCTAGCCACATGATATGTAAAACACAAGCTCTCATTTAAAATCTGGTCCATTTTTGTTTCTGTTGATCTTTTAGAACTATTTTTATTTTGGGGAGAGTTATTTTCTGTTGGGGATCTTTGTTTGTTTGTTTGGGCCAATGACAAGAGTGTACTTTCTGGCTTCTATGCCCTGCTTTTGGCAGTTTCTGAACTACCAGACAGGAAATTCTCCAAAGTATTGCAGCTGATAATTGGCCCATTTTCCTGGAACAGAGATAAAATGGAATCGTTTTCTCAGGTTCTTCCCTTCATATGGAGAAACCCACAGTAATGCACATAAAAGTCTTCAGCCCAGAAATCCTCAACAAGGGCTACTGATTGATGAAATCTCTGTCAGCCGATGATCTGACCGTTGTAAAGGCAGCATCTGGAGTTGTAGCTTTTTAGCTCTCTTTTTTTTTTTCCTAAATATTTCCCTCTGAACAGTGTAATACATCAAACAGTTTCCAGTAAAACCTCTGAAAAGGCAACATTACTTCTAGAGAAGGATATGACTTTCCATCAAGCCTCGAAAAATATTTATGAGATGATTTTGCATTTATTTACCTATTTGTTTGAAAACATTTTTTTCTTTCCCAAGTTAAAATTAAGACATGTATCATGAAATGTCACAGCTCATTTTCTTAGAAGACCTAAGGCTAGGAATGAATGCAAGCATGGTAAGTATTATATTTGCTACACTTTCATGTTTTTAAAAGATCATCTCAACCCTCAAGATGAACATATAAAATAACAAAAAAACCCTGAATACATTACTAATACAGCATCCTGTTGGAAATAATCTTAAATGATCCCTTAACATCTTTTCAGCCAGCTTTAATTTCCACCTGGGACAGATGTGAAAAAGACAGTCCCACTTTTATATGTATCTAATCAGGCATTTGGATTGCCTCAATGGGAATGGAGACCACAGGAGAATGCACATACTGGAAACCAGCTCAAGGGGTAGATCGGTTCCTAAACAAAAGTGTGGAGGGCAAGTCATTGCGTTAGATGAGAGATCTGTCTTGTGGTAAAAATGTGCATCCACTGTAGGGTTGTGTGCTGCTGCACAGCTAATAATGTCATAAGGTGTGGTGCCAGGACTGGTAATGCACTTAACAGATAACGCCAATTTCATGGTTCCTTCCCAAACAGCTGTTTGTCAAATGACGAACGAGCAAGAGAGATTTGGTGTGATGAAGAACCACAGCGAGAACGGATCGAAAAACGCAGATGGGGCAAAATACTCACAAAACTTCTTCCCCTGTGGGGAACACTTCTGCTCACTGTGCACTGGGGGAGCTCACCCGGACACTGGTGTGGGTGGATAGGGCAGAGGGGAGCAGCAATAGGGTCAGCTGCATCATTGCCAGACTGAGTAGAGATAGAGAATATGTTTAGATCGGCTATTAGGGAAAAATTCTTTACTGTGAGGGTGGGGAGGCCCTGGCACAGGCTGCCCAGAGAAGCTGTGGCTGCCCCATCCCTGGAAGTGCCCAAGGCCAGGTTGGATGGGGCTTGGAGCAACCTGGGATAGTGGAAGGTGTCCCTGCCAACAGCAGGATGTTGGAACTTGATGGTCTCCAAGGTCCCTTTCCAACCCAAACCACCCCGTGATTCTATGATCCCGTAGGATCCAAATCACAGTTAAGCGCCTTCAGTGCCAAAACTCGAGGACTGGATGTCATTGGGTCAGGGCAGTGACTGCAACGCTGAGGCCTTGGTGCTTGGCTGGTCTGCTTCCAGCATGGATATTCCCTTCTGAGCAAATCCTCCTTGCACAGGACCGGCTGTGGAAGTAGGAAAGTACAGCAGGCAGATGTAAAGGCCTTGAGCGTAGATAATGGGCAGCTGCACTCACAGGGAAGCTCAGCATCTCTAAATGGCAAGCCTGACCTCTAACTGTGCTCAGGCAACACACAAAAATCACTAGTACGGCATTGCATTTATTCAATCTCTATTTCAGTGGATTGAAAAGGACTGAGAGAGGCTGGCACCCCACAGCACAGAGCACCAGGAACGTGATCCTGGGAACTTTCCTGCACCACGCGTGCACAGCAGAAAAGCCCTAACTCCTAATTATGAAATGCCTACACCACTTAAAAGCAAAAGCAGATCAGGAAATACTCAGGAAAAAAAATTGCAGAGATACATTTCCTTGGGTTTTTATACGAATGGTTGGAATGGTGTCATATATAATTTTAATAATAATTCTCAATGAATAAAGAGCTTATTTAAAAGTTTCCCTAGAAAGAATTCTAAATATCAAGTTTTTTAGTAATGTTTTTAATGCCTGAGATCCAAATTATGGTGCTTCCATAAAAATGAAAATGATATTAAAAATTAATATATTTTTCAAAAATGCTGTCACCATGATTTAGAGAGATAAAGCTAAAGTCTTAAGGATCTTGGAAAGAATTTCTAAAAATATTTTCAGAAATATTCTTTTCAGAAAATTCTAAGCCTGTTTGGGCACCAGAGTTGCCCACTCTGTGAATGAATAATAGGTTTATAACATTCACCACTGTCAGCTACTATATATGCAAAAAGCATGTTATGAAAAAAATGCATCATTTTAGATTTTAAAAATATGTAGAAATGTATTGTGCATGCTCTCACATTTAAAGCCTTACTGGCCCTGGGTTGAATCCTGAGAACTATTCAAATTGATTGAAAGCTACTTGCAGAGGAATTTCCAAATTTAAAGGAAAAAAATTAGGAAATAAGTTGCTGCTTGCAAATTGTTACTTTAAGTATAGATATGGTGCAAGGAAAATCATAAATTTGAATACATGTCCTGTGTGTGGTGATAAGGTCTGTGTGATAATTCAGAGAGCTGTACAATAGTAGAATGAATTCAGGACTTGCAAATATGAACAGATATGGACATTTTAAAATCTTTTTTCTTTTTCCCTTTTTTTTTTTTTAACTTTTTTTATTGCTTTTGATTTCTTTTCCTTACTTGGTTTCCAAAAAGATGCCGTTTTATTCGCAGTGAATTATATAAAATGAAGAGATTGCTTCAAAGTCCCAGACTCTGTTGCTCTCGTATAGCTGGGCTAACTTGTGAAACCCATTCCTTACAAACATTTGTGTCTGTATCCTTCAGCTTTACCAGCCACGCAGAGGTCTGGCAGCAGCACCCTGGCTGGACTTTGTCACAGGCTTTATGGACTGATGCTTTGGCTGTATTCGGTGCTGAGCAGCACCTTTCCTTGGTGACATTTTGGTTGAACAAATACAAGTTCCACAAACACAAGTTACAGAGTTCTGCTATACACCTGATCTCTCAGAGCAAGGAAAGAAAGATTGTCTTGAGACAAAAACTAGACAGACTTACCTCACTTTTTCCATCTTTTTTCCTTTATGTGCCTTAGGTCCCTCAGATAATCATGCAGACCTTCACATTGGCAATAACCACCCTCTGAAGCAGATCAACATCAGCATTTGACTGTCACATGTGGTGTTGAATGAAATCACCTCATTTCCTTGTGCTCCACATCATGGGATTTGTGCTGAATCGTGGCTTTGCTACACTTTGCAAAGGTTGTGAAATATAAAGAAGAGGAGGGGTAAAAAGGAAAAGAAAAGTAGTTGGTGGATAACCAGAACAAGAAAAGATCCTGTGAGAGGTCAGAACAGAAGAGACATGGGGGAAGGGGAGGGTAAGGCCGAGAAGCATCCCAGGGAGCATATCCACATGTGCATTCTGCTTTTATGTGCAGGCATCTGGCACAGGGTGTCAAATGACCTTTCAGGAATCATTTAAATCAATCAGAAAAGGGGCAGTATAGGAATTGTTTCACTCTGTCCTTCAACATCAGCAGATGCAGCACAGTCATCTCACCACTTGTCCTGGAAATCATTGGAATTAAGACCTGAAGAACTAACACCAACGTTATGACTCGAGGCAGGAAAAGAAAAAAAAGACTACAAAGAAAAGTCATCTAATATCTAATACCTAATAAATAAGTAAAGGCTCTGAGATAGGGGCTAGCTAAGGAAAAGTAGGCCCTGATCCAGAAACACTCTTAAGACACTGTAAATGACTTGAAGCATAGGAGGAGGCAAGTACTCAGGAGCTAAAGTGCTTTGCTGGAGCAGGGTCTTTGCACATAATAGGATAACTGGATCTTGAAGACGGTAGTATGTGTTTTTAGAGCAGGAACAGGTTAGCCCTGAACTTTCCCATCCGAGTTAGGCATTATTATTTCCTCAGCTGGCTGGCTCAAAGCGGTCTGGTCCATGCTGTGGGAGGTGTCTGAAGGAATTACTCTCCAGCAGGAAGCAGAGGGAGATTCAGCAGGATCAGAGATCAGCTGCAGGAGAGCAGCAGACGGGAAGACTCATCAGCTTGCCCCAGTCGAACTGAAGCTTTCAGCAGTGCCAGCAAAACTCCTGCCAAGGAGCCAGTCTCCCTCAGAGTGAGGGAGGACTGATCTGTGCTGCTGCACAACTGGCCTGGTGTCCCATTTCACAGGGACAGAAAAGGCAGATTCTTCCAGTGGCCTTGCAATTCCCGCAGTATGTTTTTTGATTTCACAGCTGACGGTTCCAACTCTTTGATGGCACACTCAGACCCGTAATATTTCATGGGAAGCAAGCAGAAACAAATACACACTCGTCTAGTCTCTAATTGCCAGTGAAACAGCATCTCCCCCTGTTTGCCAGCCCCGTCCCTGGTGTGCCCGTCAGCAGCTATGTTGCTTGAGGAAACAGACAAAGAGGAAGGCAGGCAGGAAGACACTCCTCAGTGTAGTTTAGAGCAATGCATGGTTATGAAACTCTCCCACCAGTGCCAGAAAATCGACTTCAAGCTGGCCCTGTTGGTTACTGAAATGTTGGCAGGATAATCTTGCTCCCATTGAGAATGAAGAAAGTTTTGCCATAGGCATGGGGAGGCAGATAATGATCTCTTCATAGGAAAAGACACAGCCATAACTTAGAATGTTTTGTGGAAGAGCCCTCTAGATGCAGGGCCTTCTGCTACCCCCAGGGTAGTGTTTACATGGTGGCTGGCTTCTGTAAATAAGAATGGCTGCCATCCCCTAAATCCTTGGGTGTACAGACATCAGAATATGGGAAGCCTTGAGCTCACAGCAAGATGTCCAAACTGGGGAACCCCACTGGCTACTAAAGCTTTTCACATAATGGGTGAAAAACTGGAGGGGGAAATCTTTGATTCAAATCCAATAGCTTTTTCTGAGAGACTGGGGTTTTTTCTACTAGGCAGTGAATGGAAAAGCAAATTTCAGACTGCTTCAATCCAAAATGCTTGATTTGAAAAAAAAAGCTTTTGCTCAACTCTTTTTTACTTTAGAAATCTTTGGTCTGATTTCCTTCTCCTTTTTATTGATGGTTAATATTTTGAGAGATATTCAAAACAAAATCTTCTTCTTCCTGAACCATCAAAACAAATTATTTCAGCCTTTTCTTTTTTGAGGGGGACACCAAAACAAAAAACCCCACACCCACACACAAAGTGTAATCAAATTGCTGGAACATTGTATTGCAACACAAAACACCCTCAAATATCAAATCCTCTCTCATCCCCTTCCCCAGCCAAAATTATTAATTGAATGTATGTTCTTGTGAACCAAGCTGTAAATATTTATGGTCACCTGAAAATTCCTAAGGCAAATTTGCTATTGGATCAGAGCTCTCCTCTACACTCTGCTCTTCCCTTTATCGTTATTTCCCGTGCCCTTTGTGTGAGTTTTATGGGGAGGGTGGACATTAAAAAGAGGTGGCATTTGGAAGGGTGCTGCACTGCCTTGCTGCCCACCAGCAGCACTTCTGCCACATGATCTGGAGCTGCCAGCCTTGGGACCAGCACTGCCTTGCCAGCCTTGTCCCCACCCCGGGTCCAGCCTGCTCTCCAGGCTGGCAGCAGTGGTGGGAAACAAGCTGTGGAGAGTAAGATGTTGCCAAAATCATTAAAAGGCAGGAAGAATTGGCTGACAAGTGAGGAGAGGCAGTCTTGGGCAGCTGTTGAAAGAGGGCTTCATCTCTTCCCCTGCTTATACCTGGGGAGATTAGGGATAAAGCACAGAGGAAGGAAAAAGTGTTTTCTTAGGCTGTGAGGATTGAAAGCAAGGGGCATCAAAGCAACAGGGGAGTGAAAGCCAAATTTTCTTGGCAATCATCCCTCAGCTTTAAATTCGCTGAGAATTCTCATCCTCAGCATTTGTCGGCTTATTAATAGTTTTCCTGTAGTTGGATTTAAATCTGCATCCTAGGTTGTCAAGTCTGAATTAAAGAACCAAGTGGAAGAGGAGGAATGTCTCATGATGGGCTCTGAGCCAGCTTGGAGGGTGCTGGTGGGAGGTTTCACTGCCTCTAACATGAGCTGGATCCTTTTGATGTAGGAAGCATCTGCCGAGAGACAAATGATTGGGCTTGGGATGTCCCTCTCTAAAAATAACTGTCAATGAGCAGTTCACATCAGGGAAACTGCTCTTTGGCGAATTCTGTTTTCATTTGAATTTGCATCTTGATTGTACTTATTCAGCAACAATACAGAATCATGTTTCAACACTACTGATGGCACGGAGAGTGCAGACAACCACTCACCTGGGATTTTATAATATGTGATAGCAGATATTGTTGTATCTGTTGATATATAGATATATACTGACACTTCTCTTTCCTGTGCATCGTCATTGCCAAGCGCCCCATGTCACAGAAGAAAGTACCTTAGATATTTCCTAATTCACCGTAGAAAGACAGCCAGGAACACATTTCTCAACCATCAAAAAAAAAAAGTTGTCCAGCGCCTGAGTGTGGCCCACGCAGACTCATTTACTAAAGCCAGATCCCGACATTTGCAGGCCACTTGGTAGAGGGCAGCAGGGCTCTTTGTCCTGGCAGGGAGAGAGGGAATGACCTGTACTTCACACTGCCAGCAGCATCAGGAAAGACTTTGAAACACTGACAGAGAGAAACAGTATCCTGTTTTCACTGCGGAGCCAATTCTGTGTTAAAAACTACACTTTGCCTCTGATCCAGGCACAGTGCCAAAGCCTTCCGCATGTAAGGTGTTTGCAGAGTCCTTGGAAAGCCTGTAAGAGAGTGGTGTTTAGAGTATGTGACTTAGGGGTTTTGTAGAGGAAAACAGGGAGGTTTCTTGATTACTAAGGCTAATCTCTTTGGTGGCAAACCCCCCACCACCACTAAACCACCAAAACAACAAAAAAAATCAAAGCCTAAAAACAAACGAACACAAAACAAATTATTAAAAACCCAACTTCTGAACAAGACACTTCTGACCTAAACAACTTCACAAGAAGTAAGGAATGACCCAACATGATCAAAATGCCTTTTTCTACATCTAGTGAAAAGACAGTTTCCTTCCTGACTGGCAGCATTTGGGATAAAATTACAAAGCATTGGTCCTGCTAAAGGGATGTTCCTGCTTTGGGAAGCAATGCAGGGAATGCCCATTGATTCAGGTGAATAGCTCATAAAATGACATTTCTTTCTAATCACAGCTGTGTTCCTTTGGAAGGCAAAAATTTTTGTTATGTTTGTGCGTTAGCGCTGCGGGCTGGTCATTCCGGATGCATTTTGGTTAATTCAAAGCCACAGACTGCCAGGATTCTGCTTCAGCTTTGTAATGTTAGACTTCTCTGACACAGGTGGATGTCAGATCTGACCTGAGTGATGTTCATTGAGCCAATAATTTTCACTCTGCGTCTGCACTCCATTTGACGGGACCTGGAGGAGCTCAGGGCATGCAGGCTTGCTGAGCACAGAGTAGCATATCTGTTTGATAACACAGCTGCCTTTCAAAAACTCCAGAGAAAAAAAGAGGGGGGAAAAAGAAAAAGAGACCTCTCCAGATTGCACGAAACATTCTATTCAATCCAAAACATGTTACCTGAAATTTCAGAGTTTCTGTCACATTTTCCAAGCTGAGAAGGGACTGTTTGTTTCCATTTTGAGTCTCTTTTTTTTTTTTTTTTTTTTTTTTNTTTTTTTTTTTTTTTTTTTTTTTTTTTTTTTTTTTTTTTTAGTGGAGTGCTTAGACTCAGGAGGAATTAGTGGAGGAATTAATGCCTTTACTTTCTTCTGTAAATATTTGGGACAGTTGTGTCTGCCCAGAACTATAGGGTGTTTGAGGTGGAGCTATCAAAAGCCACAGTTCATGAACAGTCAAAGAACTTTTTGTTCATTTGTAACTCTGGCATGACTCTCACCCATCTTTCTGCTGTTCTCTTCTCCCTCCTAGCTGCTTCCCCAGTTGTGTTATTACAATTGCTTTCAAGCTTAAGGATGAAACAAATAAAAAAACACCACACAAAAACAGCCTCCAAAACCAAGACAAAACAAGAAAAAGAAGAGTGTTTTAAAACGAGACCATTTTCCTTATTCTGTTCAGCTGCAACAAACTTGAGCTGGTGTGACTGAGTGGGCAGGAGTGAGAGGTAAAGGACAAACTATGAACGAGTTGTCCTTTCTGGTAGAAGCTGGTGTTCATCAAATTACAGCCTTTATTTTTTTTTCTTCTGTTGAAGCTGTTCAGTTTTTTGCAAGTAGCTTTCTGCGTATGGGGACAAAAAGAGAGGGAAGGACTTTGCAAGCTGGTGAGCAGCAAAAGAAAAGAGGTGCATTTAAGGCTTTACTTGGCAAAGCAGCAAAGCAGCCCTTGAACGAAGTTGCCTGTTTCTGAGGAAGGAAAGGAATAACCTCTGGGATTCCTTCCCCTCTTCCCTGTGCCCAAGAAAGATGGAAATTTGCCATGAGCAGCAAAATAAATATATTGAGAAAAGCAGGAGGCACAGATACACAGCAGGAAGGCGGCATCATGACAGTTTCAGCCACATGCAAAGGCTGCAAGTCTGTCACCATCCACCAGTTTCTGATACGTTCTTCTTTGTGACAGAGCAGTCGAAAAGCAAAACTGAGCGAGAGGGATATGAAGCAAGACAAAATTAGAGGAGAAATATGGGGGAAGACATCAGTGAAATGTCTGGTTTAGGAATTTGCTAGATTCTTCTGCCCAAACAGGTAAGGTACAGTTCAGGTTATGGATTTAATGGAGAATTTGTTGGGATAGACTCCGTGAATCACCTTAGGTGAAAGAAATAAAATAAGTGGCTGTGTTTGCCCTTGTGTGCTGTAACATCCATGCAAAGCACAAACAAACAAATGGCCAAGGACAAAACGTAATTAGGAAGGTCTCCCAGCTTTGCCAGTGCTTTCACTTAAAGCTCTGATCACATAGGTTTTCTGCTTATGCCTGATAGTAGCAGTGGAAACTCCCAAGCCAGCTCGTGCCCAAGGTATTGGGACCTCCTTGTTTCCACCTGTACTTCAGCTCCTTCTCTCAGTTACCCTGCAGAAAGCCATATTGCTGAACCCTCAGAAAGCAGGGAGTGTTGTTTTGTCTGGATGTTTGAGTGGCCATGGAGAAGGACAAGGAAGCATTCTGGGAGGACACTCACGGAAGGTTAATTACCCAGTCTGTTCAGAGGAGAAATACTTGCTGTATCTACTTAACAGACTGCAGCACCATGAAAAGACCTTCAGAGATTACTGATACTAGAAAACAGAACAAGTCAAGGCCAGTGTGGGCGAGTAATATTTTAAAACATATGACACTTTCAATAAGCTTGGTGATGCTGCTGATAGGAAATGTCTGGTGATACTGCTGATTGCAAATTTTAGTGGTCCTTGTCCAGAATGCAGCCTTACTAGGATAATGTTTTTAGCATCTACAGATCATCAGAAGGAAAAACAAAGAAAAGAAGCTGCCTTTATGCATCACCAGGGATTCTTTTATGAAGAACTGCATTTTCTCCTCCCAAAAAATACATTAACGACTGTACATTTCACTCTTGTCTAGGAGTTTGCTTGCTTGTCCTCAAATGACATAAATAGATGAATTGAGAGCCCTAGTTTCAGTTTTGAATTACTTGAAGCATATTTTCATATTCTCTTTGGCATTACTGGTGAATAACATAAATACAAAGCATAATGTAACAGCATATATATACAGTTGGCAGTGTAATGCAAAATCAAAAACATCTGATAAAATGGTATATGATTACCATTAATTAGTAGTTACATGTTCATGTCAGTAAGTCTCTGTGGCTCACTGACTACAATAACTCTGAAGGAATTAAGGAAAGGAAGTCTGTAGCATCTGCGAGAGCTGGCAGAACACACAGGTAGAAGGACAGACCAACTGCAAGGCCTGTCCATGTGGGTTATTTTGTTTAAAAACAACTGCCTGTTAGACTCCTTTGGGATGATTGCAAGTTTTTCAGGAGAGGTTATGTGTAAACTGTGGGAGAAGCCACCCTCACCCACCATGAGGTCTTTTTTCCTTTGTGCCCTCTTGCAGCTGCACATTTAGGAGAAGAATGTACCCTTTATCAGCCACCTAAAGGGGAAAAAATTGCTTGTTACAATTTGTCAAGGTCCTGATGCACAGTGATTGTCACACCAGGAATTTTGACTGATTTTTTAATTTTTCTTTTTTTTTTTACCATCTGAGGTCTCCAGTGTTGTGGGGCTGTGGACAGGAGGACTCTTTAGAAGATGAGCAGCTCAGTGGCAGTGACTCTTTGCTCTCTGTGTTTAGAAAGCAGAGGATGAGGGATTTGCCTCTCAGACTCTGTGAAACACAGGCCCTGATTTCCCAGATTTCACTGTCAGGAATGCCTTGCTGGTCTCAAAGAGGGTTAAACTATGAAAATGAGTGCTTGTTCTTAAGAAAAACGTTCCTGCATGGAGTTGATTTGGAATAGTTGCATGTGCAGAAGCTCCCAGTAGCCTGAGGACAAAAAGGAAAGCAGCTACTGGGAGGTGGTCTTATTCACTCTACAGAACAGTTCCTTCAGCAGCAAACCCAAAGAGAAGAATTCAGTCTTCTGCCCACCTCCTAACCGCTAGCCCTCACCACCTTAAGGAAGAATGGACCGCAAGCATTTGTTTGCAAGCAGTTTTTACAGAAAAACCCTATGCCTGCCCATGGTTCTCCTTTTGTGTAACATCAAATTAGTTCAAATATGGCATCCCTTCAGAACCACGACGTGCCCACCTAAAAACATACAGTTGACTGTGTTCAGGAGTATAGAAGCCATCCCAAAGCCAACCCTGCAGCCAGCTCCATCCACCACATCTTTCACACATCACTGGCTTCACTGTTAGCCTGACTAAGACTTCAGAAGTGGCTCCCCATCAGGCCTCTCACAGGGAGTACAGCATGAGTGATTTTATAGATGTATATATCTATATATATATATATATAAAGAGAGGAAGTGATTGTAATACCTTAGGAGCTCTCATATTTACTTTCAGGAAATCTGAATTGAAAATAATTGAAATATAAACAACAAATGTGCACTCAATAGCAGTGTTGTTAACTCTATGGGTTTTCCCTGATGATAAAATTTGCCCAGTCAAGTCAACTGGAGTGTTTGTGTAGACTTTCATGGTCTTTGCTCTGGATCCCCTCACTGCTAAGGGAAATCATACCCCTGTGATGCACAATGCAGTCCTGCTGACATGTGACAGCAGCCTGCTCTGGTTTAGATAATACCAACAAACCAGAAATCTCCTTTTTGCCTGTGAAAACTGTTAATGAAACAGTGCCTGCAGACTGACTGACTCCGTCAATAAACCCAAATCATACATAATCTAAGAACCTGCCTGCTAAAAGCAGCACCAGCAGATATAATTTAGGCATGAGGAACACAGCTCTGAAGGGAGCCTGATGAGTCCACTTGAAACAAATGATCTCTCATAACACTCTTGGGTTGTTTACCCTGGTCTCTGGTAGGTAGCTTTAAAACAAAATGAAGGAAGTTTATCTTAATGCAAAAATTGGTGTAACCGGTTAAAAAGTTGAGTTATCAAAACAAAATACTCCTTCTGCCTTGTATATTAAAAAAACCTCTGAGAATCTAAAAATATGTGGAGTTTATCTAGACTGTGAAAGAAACCATGTAAACCTCTTGGCTCAGCCCATGAAGCCGAACAATATTAACAATGTGTGAAAGGGCAGAGGATGGTTTAGTTTTAATTTGTGTGACAGGGCTCTCCTTCCGAAGAGGAAAGAAAAATTAATAATCATGAGCAAAAAAAAGATTTCTTGACTGGTGCCAGTGTGGGAACCATTGTTGGCCTTTCTTCTTTGGAGAAATCAAAACCTTGTGTATGAATTTATAAAGTCAGGTGAACGTGTTTACCCCAAAGAACTTGTTTACAGCCCTCTGCTCTTCTAGGTGAATATTTTTACGTGCAGGCAGAGCATTAGAGGGAGCTGGCACACCAGGCTGTGAATGACAAGAAACCACTGCAGGTACTGTGGGGCCAAAAGCGGGGCTGTTGTTGGTGTGGAAGGTCTCAGCATGGGGTGGAGGCTGCTGCCATTCCTGAGTGTTGCTTTCCAAATCTCTGCTGCAGCAGAAATGCTTCTTCCAGCCTGTGGCCAGTGGAGAGGAAGATTTGACATATCTTGGCCTGTGTATTCGAGGGATGGATAGCAGAGGAAGGAGCTGCAGTTCTGCCTTGATCCGGAGAGACAACCATGAGAAGCAGTATTTGATCTTTTGGGTGATTTCTTAATCAAATGCTTCATGTCTTTGTGAACTTTCCTGTAAGTTCCTTGTCCCATTTCTCTCTCCAGGGCTCAGAGAGTCCTAGATGTAGAGGGGAAGCATCCTGGAGATATTTAATGACCCTCTAAAACACAACAACCAGCCCCATCCTTCTCCAGCCTCCAGCTGGGTCTGACCTCATCCGGATGATTTTGTTTCAAAGACCACAGTGATGAAAACACAGAAGTTGCACAGCATTATTTCAGCTACGGCCAGGTAACACCACGCAGGGATCACCTTCTCCCTCTGACAGTACAGAATGACCGGCTCGTTATGGCAGTGGATTGCCATCCATTGTGAGAGAGAATTTGCAAAGCAGCCTCAGGGAATTTGGCGCCCCATTCCTATTGAATTACAATGGGATTTGGGCATTGAATTTCCTTCAGTTAGTCCTTTCAAACTTCCCCTCCTTTTTAAAGTAATAAAGGTGGCATTTTCATAAGGACTCTTGTGCTGGCTGCTTTTGAAACTGCTTGACGTTTTACCACTTACTTCAGCAAGAGCATCATTTGGCCAGAGCTACGCAATTTTGAAAAGCTCACGGTGGGGATTCTGCGTTACTTGCTCTTAAATTTATGACCTAAAAGTTTATCCAAAAGATTAATTTAGGAGAAAAAAAAAATAAAAAAGAAAAAGATTTAAAAGATATGAAGGAAGGAACTGAGCTCAGTGGACAGAAGAGAACTTGATGAGATTTAATAAATAAATTCCAAGGTGCACTCCAAATTCATCTTGGTTATCTCAGTCTCAAATAGCTTTGAAAGCCCTAATATTTATTTAACTATGGAAGATATGAAGGGGTTTCCAAGACATTTTCCTGCTCTGATACACCAATATACTAAAAAATCAGCTTTGAAGACACAGACCTAATTAACTTTCTTGAAGATGCTTTATCAGCTTCATCTAGGTATTTGTTAAAAACCCCCCTTAAACGACATATATGGATTATTAGTTATTAATTTAATTGTGTGGCCTTTAGTCAAACCAGAAAACCTCCGAAATCAAATGTAAACCAGAGTCTGCTGGCATAGTTGCATATTTGGAAATGGCTTGAACTTCTTATTAATTCTGCTTGATAATGCAGGACTTTCTTTGACAGACTGGAAGCCCAGCTTTGAAAGTAGGCAATTATCCCTCTTGGCCGTGTTTTTACCACAGTTTTCAACTGAGATTCCACAGGGGGGTGACACATGGTTAACAATAGGAGATCATTAACTTAAACATCTTCCATTTATGTGGAAGCCTCGGTAATGGGATGGGAAGGCTGAGGCCACAAGTCCATGCTGAGGGCAGGCTCCGGGCTGTGGAATTTTCCCGGAGCCAGAACAAAGGATCCAGGTATCAATGCAGTCATCTAAAGAAGCATAAGGGATGAGATTCAGGAGACAAAGCTCCAGGATGAGGAGGACCCCTGAGCAGGATGTGCTTACTTGGCAGGTGGCTTTTGTTTACTTGGAGGATCAGCCAAGGCAGAAGGAAGCTGGCTGGGCTGCAGAGAAGCTGCTGCAGCATTCGGAGGAGGACTTTTGTGAAGAAAGCAAGGTCCTGAGCTCCTTAGCGCATGCCTCAGGCCAGAAAGGGTGAGGCAAACAGGCAGGAAGGACAGTGTTTGCCTTGGTCTAAGGCTGTTTTCCATCCATGAGGTAAAGTGCTGGAACATAACTCCCAGAAAGGAGCCGTACCTCACTGCCCTCAGCTATCTCTGGTTCTGAACAACGCCTCATGGTGGGAAGGCGGGATGGACAGCATTGCTCCAGGGCTCTGGGCTGGCTGGGTCAAATCTCCCGTTTTTATGGAGATCCTCAGCAGTGTGCCAAGCAAGGGGGGCAAAGGAGAATGTTGTAACTTAGGCCACTTGAATTTTATGAAAGCAAAACTCCACCAGTTATACAAGTCCTAAGCAAGCAGCTTAACGAAGTATCCAGCCCTGGAAACTGCAACTGGGCTTCACTGATCAGTGTCTTCAGTGATCAGAAAGTGAACTTGATCTTTAATAATGAAATAAACTCACCTGCATCTGTTCGACTGAATACTTTCTCTGTATCATTTGTGATTAGCAAATGAGACTGAGACTCCAGCAGTGTCTTAAATTGTTTGTTCCTCCATCCGTTGTGTTCAAAAGTTATTAACTCCATTTCTGAAGTTCCTTACCTCAGTGGACTCTGGCCCTAGCTCTGCAAGCAAATTGGTTTTCTTGTACTTGTAGTATTCAGAAACAGGACCAAACAGGAAATAATCTACTTTCAGTATATGTGGAAACTTTTTTTCTTTGTAGTGGGCAGAAGCAAGCTCAATGCACAGAGAAATAACGTGTCCACTCCAGCAGATGTGCTCTTAAAAAAAAAAACCAAAAACGTGGAGGTAAGTATAAATTGCAATTATGTTATGTTCTGCAGAAAAAGTTAAGCTAAAAGGAAAAATGTTTTAGGTGGGGGTGAAGAAAGGCAGGAGAACACGGTCTGATTTTATATTTTTTTCTTAATTCCATGAAGATGATAAATTGAATAACTAAAACAACCCCTGCAAGAGATTATTAGAATTTAGGCTCAGCACTTCTCTTAGTATTTAATGCTGCAAAAAGTTGTGCAAACATATCCAGAGGAAACAGAACATCTTCTCACCTACTGGCTGCCCTTCAGCTAACAGGATTTTGTTAGTTAGACTCGGATGCACATATTTGGACTACTGGATTTTTTGGACTCAGCTCCAAAAGAAAACCTTGCCCACAGGGAGAAACTGCAATGTTCAAAGGGAGATCTCTGATTTGGCACTAACAAACAGGTTTCTCCCACAGGGAGAAACTGCAATGTTCAAAGGGAGATCTCTGATTTGGCACTAACAAACAGGTTTCTCCCACAGGGAGAAACTGCAATGTTCAAAGGGAGATCTCTGATTTGGCACTAACAAACAGGTTTCTCTCTGTAGCTTAGCAGTGAGGCACGCATCTACTGGAGGTGTGATACTGCAGGTTATGCAGGCAGCAGTTCTCCTCCTGAATATTGCAGGCTGGAGATGTTTCTTGCACTGTGGCAAAGGCTGCTGGAGCAAGCAGGACCCAAGGTCTGACACAAGCTCTCCCCTCACGGTCTCAGTTCAAGGCATTGTGCTCCACCTCCCATGTAGGTTTAATTGTCTGATGGGTCTGTTTGTGGATACCAGAGAGTAATTCTCTTTGATTCATCCTAATATCAGAGGATTAAAAAAAAAAAAAAAAAAAGAAGAAACCCACCCAACTGAGAAATGTATTAATTCCAGTTGCACTGACAGTTTATTACAAGACCCCTTACTGTAGACAGCTAATCCCAGTAGGATGCTTCTAGACTTGCTTACAAGTACTCTGAGAGCAGAGAGCTGCCCAGAGTTGTTCAGTCACACTTAGGCCAAGACATATTAATAACATCATTACTATTATTTGACATATTAATAATGCCAATAAACATTATGACTAATACCTTTGGCATAAAGATAGGAGGGAAAGGTCATCTGACATCTGTGTATGTACAGGGCCTGTCTATCCTTTCCTTGAATACCAAATTTATGACCCTGATGACCCGATACAGTATTTCAGGAATAAAACTCAAATGACTTGTAAGATCACCTGCCACCATCTTGCTCCTCTGTGTGTTAATGGGGTCACAGCCTCACTCCCTTGTTCCTCACTTCCCCTCTGCCCTGTTTGTTGTCTATCCATTGCTGCAAAACCTGTACTTGCACCCAGCTGTAGCTCCTCCTCTGCCCAGCAGAGAGACCAGTTCCCGACTGGTGCCCCTAGGATCTCCTCCCATGCAAGGAATGCTGAGTAGATGTCATATCAGGTAACTCTGGCACAAACTTTTCCCTGCCAGAACTCTCCTGTGAGTCACTTGGTTCAGTGTAATGTTTTTCAAAGCCCTAGTACAAAACATCTAACTAAGAAGGTACTTTATTGCAGATTTCAGCCCTTAAGGAAGCACAGAAGGGATAGAGCCAGGCTTCCCTTGGAGCTGCAAAGCAAGGGTAAAAGGCAATGCATGCAAACTGCAGCAGCTGCTTTTGTCTACATGTGGAAGAAAAAAATCACAGTTTGGGTGGTTAAACACTGGAACAGAGACCCAGCATTCTCATGGGACCTTTACCCTTGAATTTAAACATTTAACTTGTCAAGGCTTGGAAAAAACTGACCTAACTGAGTAAGTTGTTGAACCATCAGATGGTCTCCAGAGCTCTCTTCCAAGTCAAATTATTCTATCAATCTGTATCTACTTATTATCTTACATGTTTAGGCTACTAGAGTTTTAGAGAACACAATGATATTAAAATTTTGACAACAGATTGCACAAGTGAATAAACAAACAGACTTTTCTCCTATCTTGGTGTTAATGAAGTTTTATCTAAGGTTGAATGACACTAATTCCATTTTACAAAAAGTGCAGGCTGATAAAGAGTAAGTGTGGACTTTCAAAAAACGTACCTCAGAAAGACCTTCTGAGGTTTCTTTTCTTTCTTTTTTTTTTTCCCCCCAAATACAAATGCAGAAGCATTAACTCTTTTTATCTTGACTGGCATCACGTTTCATAATGGGATACTGTGAAACCAGTCCAATCATTAAAATCAAAGGGAACCCATTTTCTTGGCATCTGTGGTTTGCAAATCAAATCATGTTGGATGTTGTTTCTCAGTGACTGTTGGGCATCTTTGCGGTTTTCTGCTTGGCTTTTTTTAAAATGCATACAGAGTGGATATGGCCATAGTAAATTACTGTTTCTTCCATAATTTTCCATGCACTCTTCTTTCAGTGGGAAATGGTAGTAGAAGTGGGAGATAGCCCAAGGAAAGACAGAGAGGCACAGGATTTCAAAGATCCAAAGCACTCATTTGCTATCTTAACTTCTCCTTCATATCATTGCAGATTTTGCTCTCTCTGGTTAATTTTAGTGTAACCTGTACAAAGATATGAAACATGCTAATTAATTACCTTCTGTTTTAATTCTTGAAATAGAAGCTGACCCAGCATTGTCTTTGAAAGTGATTCTCCCTGTATTTACAAAGACAAAACACTAAATTAGATTTTTGGACACTCATGGTGAAACTAATATGAAAATGTTGCTAGGTAAGTTTTCCAAATCTTCTTGTAGATTGTGGCATAATAAAACTTCAGCTTGCATGTGCTGAGAAATTGTTTGGATGTAACAAATGGTGATACTCTTGTTGCTTTTCTTGTCTCTAATGGGGAAGAATCAGGACATTGTGGTTGTTGAAGGTCTTGATAAAACACATTGAAGTCAGAGGAAGAACATTTACTGACCTCAGGACTGCATGAGCAGGAACAACAATCCTAATTTTTAATTTTTTATGCTTCTGTTTAGTTTTTGTTCAATCCAGGTGTTCTTAAAAGTCAGCGTGGTCTCAAATTATTCATAAATCCCCTCAATCTTAAGGCTCTGTTTTTGCTCCTCTCTTTGAATAGAAGAACAGACAACTTTATTTAAAAAATAAAGAACATAATTTATGGCATTCCATCATCTGAACAGAGAGATTAACTCTCATAAATTGCATGAAGCTGGATGCCTGGTTCCCAAAGATTTCTTCTTCTTTTTTTTTTTTTTTTTTTTTTTTTTTTTAATTTGGTGGAAGCCATGCAAGATGACACCAGATACCCCCCAACAATTCTGTGGGAACCAGCACTGCAGCCGTAGGTGGATTGTAGGAGGAGAATGAGCAGCCTAAAGCCCCAGTCAGACCAAAGCAATAGGCAAATCCCCTGGAGAACAGCTTTTCCATTCAGGCAAGCTTGAGGAAGGGAGTATTTACACAAAAGCAAATTTACTTTGCTGGTAGCTGTTTTGTTTATTAATACCACTGAGGACGCAAGTGCCGCGTTTCTGCCAGCCCAGGTTTCCTTTCAGCCTGACCTCCTGTCACGTGTCTGGGATGGTCTAATGTTGCTGTGTGTTGCCATGGCAATGACAGTGATGATGGCATGTGTTCAGCATAGCCAAATTTGAACCTAATGAGAGCAGATGTGACTTGGAGCTTTCCTCCCCAAAGAGCAGGCCTGGTTATGCCGTCGCGTCTTTTCTTGGGAATCATGGAGAGAGCACTTAAACACAACTCTCTGTGAGTGCATTGGCTGTGAACATCAGTGTGAATGGATGAAAATAATTCCTTCTTGCTGTAAACATCGTCTCATGAAGCCGAACACACCCACATGAGCAGAGCCGAGAAAGAGGACAAGCCATGAGGAAAACAAGAAGTCTCAGCCATCTGCAGTTCCCTTTGCTGATGTGCATTATCTTCATTAAACATAAGCAGATTCCTATATGTCACTGTGTGTTATCAGTTTTGGTCTCTACACTTTTCTAAGAAAATAACTACTTCCAGTTGCTGCAGGCCTGTGTGACATGCTATGCAAAGCTGCAAAGCACCATGAATAAATTATGGCTGTCACCAACTTCTCTGCCCAAAAAGGACTGTTACAAAAATAAATTAGCACTGCCCTTGAGCACTGCTAAGAGTAAACACCTCACACACGACTTTGCTAACAAAAAGAGTAAGACCTCTACTTCACCACAAACAATGTGTTCTTAATGCGAAAAAACAGCCACTGCCCTAAACACCCACAGAGAGAGAAAAGGTCCTCATGCAGGAAAGCAGCTTTCAACCCAAACAGTTCCAGCTCTTTTAACCTGGGTCAGGACCAAGGACTCAGCTGGATCATGATCAGGAGAGAAGTCTGAGGCTGCTTCATAACTACTCTGGTTACTGCCTTTCTCTGTAGCTTCTTGGGGAGAGACTGAGACTCCAAAACTCCCCCTGCTCCTGGTGTGTTGTCAGGTGGGGATGCCTGAAATGAAGTCGCTCTGAACCTCACCCATCACTGGGTGTGAGTTGTCTTACATTGCAAGTATTGTGGCTTTATCTCTAGGTTTGAAGAAAACAAACGCAACTTTGCCTTCAGGAACACTGCTTGGAGAAAAGTACTTACAAACACTGGCATCTGCATCTCGGGATGGAAGAAACCATCCTTTGTATGTGCAGTCCTCCTGTCTACACTTTTTCTTTCTCTTTGAGGTTTTCAAAAGTCCTGATTCTAAACCAGAAGTTCAAATGAAAATGTTCATTGCTGTATCTGTGAGGACTTTCTACTAAACTGCCCAGTGGACTTTCTAGCAGTGGACAACCAGTCTGGAGATTATTTCAGAAGCCAATTTAATCCTCTTCATATCTCAATGTTCAAAATTAATTAGGGCAAACCTGGAAATTCCTCATGAAAAACTGAGGCACAAACCACCCATACTTGTTTCTAAACATAAAAATGAGACAAGCTAAAAGAGGGGAGGAGGAATAGCATATAATTTTGTACTCCTCTTAATCCCTATGTGCATTATGTGGCAAGAAGACATGTCTATAGAGATGTTACAGCTTGCTCTAAAGGCAGCTGAGACCTTGTTGTCCTTTCAACATCTGCTGCTGCTTTCCTATTCTCCCTGCAGCTCCTTGTGCCTCCTTTCTTAAGAAATTCATCCTAAGTTTAACCCAACTCCAATATCGGAACTCTAAAATTTGACTTCAAAGGAGTCAAAGTTCAAGGGAGCAGCAGCGGGGAGGGCAGGTAAGATGCACCTTCACATCAAGGCCTTGCCCTTCATACTCCCCCATTCTCACAGCTCTGAACCTTCTGTGGAGATGCACCTCCAAACGCTGCTGGTGGTCCTTCAGGAGAGCAGACTTCACTGTGCCCCTGCTGAGCATCCTGAAGGGAAGAGCAGGGACACCACCAGCCCTGACTGCTGCTCTCACCTGGGCCATGAAGCTCTCACCATCCTCAGGCAGGACAACACACCAGGACAACACATGGTGCCGGACTGATGGAGCACCAAAGACAGAAGGCAGCACTTGTAAAGAGGTTGCATTCCAGCATGCTGGGGGTCTTGCCATCTCCTTGCCCTAGTGCTGACCAAAACCAACACAACTCCACGTCCTCTGAGCGCTTCCCATTGCACCAGGCAGGTGGATCACCCCATGCACCTCAGGGTGACAGTGCTCTCCGCCTGGTGCTGACACCCCAGGCCCACGGTGAGCGCTGGAGTGTGATGAGGGAGGGCTGCAGCGCTGCGGCAGGCCGGGCGTATCACCAGCCACAGCTGAAACGTTAGCTGAAAGCTGGGTGAAAGGAATCTGTTTAACAGGTGTGCTGGGAGCCTGGCACACGGGCTTGGGATGGGGCCAGTGCCACTGAGTGTCTGATGTGTTGCTTGGCTGGCTGGCTAGAGTTACAGCAGGCTGGAGGGAAAGCTTCTTCATCTGCAGCAGCTTCTTGCTTGCTAGAAAATTCTCTCACCGTTCCTGAGTCACCTACTGCCCAGGACACGCAGCCTTTTCCTCTCGCTTTTCTGTTTTTCCACCAAGAACCCATGCAGCTGTTGTTTGCCAGGGGTTGTTGCTCTGTAGTCCCAGTTTAAGCCAGAGGACACAGGGCAGCAGGGAGCAACAGTCCTGAGATCCGGCTAGCTCAGGGCAACCATCAAAATCTCCCATATATGACCTTGACTAGTAACAGTGGGCAGATCAGTGTCTGTTTGTTGGTGAGATAACCTCAGACTAGGGATTTATGCAGCAGCCTCATCTCTCCTGCACGGTTACTCCCAGGACTGCCAGAGCTACCTTACCCTAGCAAGGAAATTACTCCAATTTCTAGACTGTCATTTCAGAGCTGCCAAGCCAACCTGCTCACCACACAACGAACAGATAACGATTGGAAGAGATCTAAACATGTTAGGCTTGATGGGTTGGGACAGTTTTAGATAGCAAGCTGAGTAAGAGCTTTCTGAGCCAAAGCAGTATCCTCTGCATCCTCATGACTTCAGCCACATGTCAGCCAGCCCTTGCATGTGAATATGTCTGACTGTGAGCCAGAAATCTTCCTGATGACCCCTTGATTCCCTTCACTGGGAGTTTTGGGTGCACAGACCGGGTAACAAAAGAACCGAGGAAGCTTTCTTTGATCTGGAGTTTTCAAATATGCCATTAACATTTTAATTTTTTTGAACAAAAATTTGACTCTGTATGCCTGAGATCAACAGGAGTTTTGCTTCTCATCTTAGTGGGATTTTTGGAAGAGCATTTAATAATTTTTGTGCTTCTGTTCACCAATAACAACTACAGCAGCAATGTTTTTACCAAGTGCTAGCACTACATGGGGCAAATAAAGAGAGAAGCTAGAAAAGCATGGGCTTGCTACACAGCTGGTTGGGCTGCCTGCAGAAGAAAGTCTTGAAATGGGAAACAGCAAGTACCCCAGTCTGCAGAAATCCATCTGAGTGTGGCTGGCCACAGTGTGATACATTCAGTCCACTGAAAAATCTTTGCAGGACCAGAGACATAACCACTTCAACTCTATATGCTCTTACTCTTATTCTTTCTACTTGATTGACCTCCCAGAATGACGAAGGGTAGCAGAACCTATCCAAGAATGGTTCAGATCAAGAAGCGTTTTTCCTCACCTAAAACCAAAAACTAACAGAGCCAAAAGCACAGGTTGTACAGGTAAGTGTTCCTAAATGAGCCTCATTCCTTAATTCTTCCAAACAGCAAGCATGCAATCAGGTCAGGGAGAATTGCTAACCTGAAACAATAATTATGATTTGCCTTTTGTGATTTAGCAATTAATTAGCATATGACTAGTGAACATTAGGCTTATACAAGATTGCAAATCTGTAGTCCCAACCCCAGCTGGAGGCTCTGTTAGGCGGTACTGCTGACATAAGTCTTAATAAGTGCATTGGTAATCTTTGTTATGGGTTTCTTTCCTGTTCAGAGGGTAGGAAACATCCCATTCCTCCAGGTCTGAACCAGGATTAATTGATTGGTCTCATATGAACCTGAAAGCCATTAAGAGCATGAAGGATGAAAAGCAATTCAAACTGCTTTATTACCATTTTCTAGTAAAGTACCAGTTTAGACTCTGGACCTACTGTGAAGCAGCAGGTTTCCAGATATTGACTGTGCTGGCATGTGCTTCTGGAAAAGAGGAAATGGCTGATTCCTAAAAGCAGAAACATCTGCTCAAGTCATGAACACACTTTCTGTCTGAGGCCAAAGAGCAGGACTGCTAAAGAAGTCCTTGTGCTGCCAGCCACCTTGGCCAGAATCGCAGCAGAACAGCGGTGAACTGTGAACCACACCGACCCTCCTTCACCCTCAACCTAAGAAATTTGTATCATGGGGCTCACCAGAGTCCTTACCATGTTGCCTTTTACAAGTAAGGCACGGAGAGTCTCTTTTCCCCCCAGGTATGGATGGAGGAGCAGAGTTGTTCGTGCAGGAGACTCTTCAAGGAGTCCAGAAAGGCCAAACTGCCCGAGTGGCCAGTCTGGGGACTGCACCAGGAGAGTCCACATTTTTTACTACAGCTGTTCTCTTACACCAGTTTCTTGGGCTGTTTGAGCCACTTGTTTACCCACTTAAATCAATGTATCTACTGAAGTGTCCCTGACAAGGTAGTGGTACAAGTATAAGAGAATTGGGCCCAGTGAATACTGATTTTAAGACCCCATCTAACATGCTTTCCTTGTCTGGCCAGAGTTCAGTTTATTTGGCAGAGTTCTGAAAGTAAATAAGGGGAAGTGACCATTCCATTGCTTTTCTTGAAGCAGCAGAGCTGCAGAATCCAGGTTTATAGATCAAGATATTTTTCATAGCTTAGTACTACTGGCAAGTGATTATGATTGAGGAACCTGGCTACCATTGGGATATCAGTCTGATGTTCTTAGCAGAATTCTCTCCCCTTTTTATCCTGTATTAGAAGGGTTGACTTTTTCATTTGCATCAGACAGACTACCTAAAATCAAAAGAATGACAGCAAAATCTGAAGAAAAGGAAGCAGACAGCAAAATTCAACCTTGTATCAATGTGTGTGTAGCTTTACATTCTGCGAAATAACTCAAGCAGAGCCTGAGTTGAATTTTGACCTGTGGTTATCTCTGCCATTGAAGTCATCAGGTACTGACCATAAGCATTTGCTGAAGTCCTTGCAGGACGAGGGCCACAGGGCTGGATACAGCCCAGAGAGAAGCAGAGAGCACGGCCAACCTGCAGGGCATGTTTTCCAGTTCCTACTACACCTTCCTTACGAATTGCTTACCCCTGTTGTCTGCTTCACAGCATTATGTGGACATTTCCTGCTTCAGAACTAAAGCTACAGCCTTTGATCCTGCCTGAGTGCCATAAACGAGGCCTACAGCCAGGGGCTCTTTCTTCTTCTTGCTCCCAGCCCTCGTGAAACCACATCTCCACCCGGACCTCAGCAACTCACTCGAGCACGTGCTTAACATTAAGGTCATGCGGGACTTATGTATGTGATTAAAATTAAGCATGCATTTAAATGCTGTGTGGAGCTGGGACCTCAATGAGGATGGCTGCTGGATCAACCTGCTATGACCTCTGCTGAGCTGATTATAACTCAGCCTTTGTAGCATTCTATTTTTCCCCAAAAGTCATAGTTTATTCACTGTATCTTGTAACAGAAATTTAAACGGTCCTGGTTTTTTCTTTTTTTTTTTCCTCTATAACACTATGCAAATGACATTGATTTTTCTAGCCCTGCAAATATTTGAGATGATAGGAAAGATTTCCCACAACCCTCAGCCTCTCCCCTCAACCCATTCTATAACACCTTTTGTGCACCAAGGAGGCATGTGAAATATAAAAATACCTTGGGTGCTTTTAAAGTTCTAGGAATAAAATGTTTAAAATTTCAAGTTTCTGCAAATCAAGTTTAAGAGAGAAAAGATGAACGTTGGCTTTGTGTCTGTAGCAGAACAAAGAAGGATGGTTAATCACCCACATTACAGGGATTCCTGTCTTGTCCTCTTTTGACCATTGAAAAATTTGGTGACATGAATAATCAGACAGATTTCCTTCACTTTCTCTTCTGAAGGAACATGGTTTTCTTGATGAAAGCTCAGAGAGGAACTCTGACTATGCCTGACTGACTGAGAAGCAGAAGGAGATTTTTAATTTTTGTTTAGCAGATTCACATCTATGGATTATGCTAGTCTACTATCCCAAAGAAAAAAAGAAAACAAAAGCAAAAACAAACAAGCCATGGGATCATCTGCATCACTGCTGTAAACAGATTAGCCCCATGTCATGTGAAAACTCCTTATCACACAGCTGGGATTTAACGTTTGAGGACTCACCCTTTGCTGTGTGGCCCTGCGTGTCCATTCACCCTGACGCTCCAACGGCAAAATATTTCAACAGTGCTTTTTCCAATTTACCTATCACCCATATTATGAACAGAGACAGTTGATCTTCCTTCTGATTTTTAATCCTTCCCCCTTTCTGTCCAGAAGGACTGCTTAACCTAAAACCTTAATCCTTAAGCTTGGAAAGTCTGTAGTCACTTGCCTTCATAACCATGTTAGCTTTATCACTGCATCATCAGAAGTACTATTTTTTTTAGCAGAAAAGTCGATGTGCTAAGCCTCTCCTCCAGCACTGCAGTCTTCTGATATTTCACCCCGAGATACAGCCTGGTGTCCTCGCCCAGCCTCATAGCTGGGGCATGTCTTAAACTTAGGTTATTTTATCATCCCCAGATAGCCCAGAAAACCTTGGCTAATCAAGAACCAAGGGGTTAGTAAAAATTTCATATCTTATCCTGACAGAAAAGAAAAAGAGCTGTTTACCTTCAGCAGACCATTAGAAGCGGGGGTGAAAGCCCAGCATTGTAAAACCAGCAAAAGCTTTCCCATCCACATCAACGGGCCAGAATTTTACCTGGGATGTTTTATTTGGTTACTGACTGTTCCTAGCTTTGGCTCTGCTCTCCTTGGCTTCCACAGGCTTCACAACAGCTTCAGCCCTTTTTTCCAGTGAGAAACCATTCATATAATTGAGTGTATGATGTTTCCTTCTTCTTTCCCCAAGAGTGCCTAATAACCTCACCCTTTATTAGAGATGGGAAAAAGCACATAAGAAAGAGATGCTGAAAACCAAAATTCATTATTTCTGCCACTCATGGAGGACTTTTTCTTCATTAAGCGAGTTATCTTGAGGGCATAAGGGAGCTTTAAATCCTTTTTCTCTGGTTCAGGCTTCTGTTCTTACACACTTTTACCACTCCATCCAAGCATTTCTCCACTTACAGCCCTGGCACTTCATTTTTTTGGTCTTTCCACTGCACTTCTCACCTAGCTACCTCTCCTCAGGATTAGTTCTTTTAAAGACATATAGAACTTCTCTATGATCCATGAGATGCCTCTGTTTATACAAGATATGCAAAATACATGTTTCACAATTTTATACCCCACTATCAAATTGGGTAATATGAGATTAAATCAAGCACAGGGAGCATCTTTTTTAGCTCTCTGGTATTTATGAATGAAAAGCTGAAACCTCTTTCTTTTCCGAATATTTACATTCCAAGTCTTAAACATATTTATAGCATAACTGTTCATAATTGGCTTTTTTTCTTTCGTTCATGAAAAAAACAATCATAGACAATATATTCCACTTTTTTTTCTTTTGAAAAAGGCTAAATTTTCATGAAAAATAGAGAAAATTTGGAGTACAGTGAACAAAGATTGACAAGTTTAGATTTAAGCAGTTACTTCATGTGAACAACTTAATCTTGTAGAATTTCCAATTTTTTATTAAAAAGTAATGAATGAAAATGACAGTCTAGTCATAAATTCATCAATAACTGAAGAAGGACCTATAAAAAGTCCATTACATGACTTCTGTGAGAGAAGCAAAGTGGTTAGACCATCAGCCCTTCACATCCAGAGTTTCATGCCTAATCTATAGGGGAGGCATGCAAATCCAGCCTTCATCGCATGGAATTTTCTGGAATTGCATGTTATCAAATATTGCTGTCATGACTGCCTGCCTGCACCCAGATTCCTGCAGGGGAAAGTTAGCCCAGCTCCACTGAAACCACTCTCACCATCAGTTTTAGCATGTCGTGTTCCTAATGCAGAAAGTGATGCTGTAGAGAGGTTGTAGTGCCAAGGCTCTCGGATTTCATCTGTTCCCTTCTTCTTTACTAATATTATTTAATTAACAGCACATCAAGCAAAATCAAGACTCCATCTTACTCGACTATTCATAAGCACTGACAAATAAAAAAAACAAAACAAAGCAAAACGCAATAACCTAAGGTATGCAGGATCTGTGCTGTTAGGTCAGATTGATCCCAGTGACCAACAGCAGATGCTGAGGAAGGAATATGAGGCCAGAACAGCTACAAAGAGATCTTTCCTCAGTATACTCCTTCACATTCTGAAAAAAAATTAATATAAGCCTCTACAGACATGAATATATATTACTGCATTCTGTGAGAATTTAATTGTGTAATTGCATGTGCCCCTGTGGTTAGTGTCATGCATGTCTAGAAGGGGCTTCCAGTCGCTTTACTCCAAGCTCATACTTTGAACAACAGCTGGCTTGCAGGGCAGTAACTCCATCAAATATCTGACCTGCTGCACCCCAGAAAAGAGCTTTGAAACTGAAGTCTTTGAATGTGGTGTCAGAGAGCAGCACCTCGTCAAGTCATGCACTTTCACTTGAACATAGCTCAGATTTTCAGCTCTGGCCAGGTTTGAACACCACCACCTCCCCAGCCCCTCCTCCAAAATAGATTTAATTGGGAATGGAACAAAGCACACACCTAAACAACCGGAGGAAAATCCATCAGACTACTCCCTGTGCAGTGGAAGCTCTAAACACAGAGGAATCTGAGGGCCTCTGGGGGAGTTAGCACCGTGAGGATGACAGTCACAGTGCCACTAATACTCAACCCTGTAAACTATTTGGCCAAAATAGAACAGGCAATCCCTTCATTTCTCTGGAACAATCCTCACTATATTGAGCTTGGATTGAGGAGTCTGAAGCTTGCCAAAACTTTGACTTTATCAAATGTTCTACAGTTGCTCAGCCAAAACCAACTCACTTTGACTGGTTGAAGAGCTTTCTGTTCTTTTCTACTTGGGGTTCGTATACGTGCATCACTTGAGCTCCTGAGCATTTCCAGTAGGGCACTAAGCAAGCCAGCTGAGGTCTGTGGCATGTCTGTTCTCTTACTCTCTTCCAACAGGTTGTTTGGGCTTGCAGGTATTCTGCTTGCACAGTTCTGCGTGCTTGCATGAGTGCAGCCCTCACCTATACATAAGCTTGTGGCTATATATTTGCATGAGACAGAGCCATTTCAAAGAAACACAGCTTCCTTTTTAAACAGTGCTGCAGTTTGCAATTGTCCTTATAAGGCCATTTCTTAGCATGGCCTCAAGACCTGACCAGAAGCTCTCTTCTGTTCAGCAAGGGCTGCCTTTGCAGTGTGGGGATCCACCCTGCTACAGGCATGAAGGGCACTTGTTACCTTGCAAAACAAAGGAAAAGCTGATTGAGACCCCATGGGATATTGTTCCCTTGCTTAAAATCCTTTCTGAACTGAACGATTGATGTATTCTTCTGTAAAATAGCAAAGTGCAAGTACACCTAGAAGGAAAGGCTTTTTTTTTTTTTCCCTCGATTTGTTTAGGTGTGTGGCAGGACCTTTTGAAAAGGACCACCTGAAAATGAAAAAAGAAAAAAAAAAAAAGCCTAGCAGATGAGTGCAACAGGCAGCCCATAGCTCTGCTCAGCCTGCTGCTTTGTGTGCTGAAGCATTGCCTTGCTAGGTGAGACACGAAGCAGGGTTTTGGAGGAGGAGCAAGAGGAAGCGTCCTTCCCCTGCCTGTAAAATTAAGGCCACGCTGAAAACCGAGGAGGCACAAATGCTCCTCACTCTCCACCCCGCTCCTGAGACAGGCTGTGCTTGCAGCCCATGAGGCTGAAAGAGAAAAAAGCTGCTGAGCTGAGGGAGAGTCGGCAGAGGCTGCTGAGAGGACGGTGGGACTGCACCCCAAGTGAAGCAGCACTCACTGCAAGGAAGAGTAGGTGCATCAGGCCCTCAGGGTTTGAATCAAGCCCTGTTGTGGTTGATGTAAAGGTTTCCATTCTTTTGAGTGGAATACGTTAATGAGCTGTGGCATACGTAGTTTATATGGCAGTGAGTGTGCAGCTCCCTATTACAGGAATGAATCAGGTGCAAGCTCATCGTGTATATGAAGTCTTTTTTAGATACTGATCACACTACAGGAAGTCTTTGATCTTCAAGAAAAACCTTACTTTGCCTTCAGCAACACGGAATGCACACACAATGAGGCAGATACCTCCTCCTCAAGCAATAGTTTCTGTTCTTGCACTGACTTCACTTCTGCAACGAAACCAGAGCGAAAAAGTGACAGGGCTGAAAAACTCTGAATGGAAACAGGACAAGGCTGCAGCTCAGGACACTTTGTTGTTTATGAAACGCGGCTTCCAGGTTGATCAAACCCCACTAGGACTCGTTTTCCCACAAACTGCTTCCTATATTTGGCAATTCAATTTCCAGCGAGCCTCCTGCGCCCGGCGCAGGCAATTGCCAGAGGAACAGGGCTGGTGTGTGCGGGATTCACCAGGTGCCAGAGGCAGCAGCAGGCCCTGGAGCTTTGCACACTTGTGCAGAGGGCAAAGCAACTCCGTCAGCAGCGCGCAGACCAAGGGTGGCTTGTGCCCCTCCTTCCCACAGGAGGCAAAGTGAGGTGCTGACGGATGCCAGAGGTGGAATAACTTGTGATTATTCCTTTCCTTCTTTACTCACTCACTCAGCCAAATCCACCTGTGCTCTAAACTGAGTACAGACACTTTTTACCCAGCTGACTGCGTGTTTCTTCGGGCAAAGCTGGTTTGGAAACGTTCAGTTTAGCCTTTGTGTTGTTTCACCCTTGTTGCAGATCTATTTAACTGTGGTCATTCAAACTTTAGCTTGTTCACCCTCCTGTTCTACTCTCCTCATTATTTTAAATATACTGGTAATATAATGGTGTTAGTTTGATAGCACTTGCCTGGGAAACTTTAGTTCAATGAGTAGTAATCTTTAGTATCTGCCACGCCTATCCAATTTTTAAAGATGTTTACTTCACTTTTATACTGAAATTGTTTATACAATTGGAATACAAACACAAATTCTACAAAATTTGCCAAGATGAATGGATTACAACTTCCACTTAAATTTTTCTGCAAATCTCAATGACTGTCGTTATAATGTTCCCAAATTCCCACACTAGGGAATGAAACTGTTTAATCTAGGATGCTAATAACTTCTGAAGTGTTGTGATAATATTAAATTCCTGTTTTAAAAGTCTTCAAATTGCTTCACTGCATTCAGAAAAAAAAAAATTAAATATTAATATATTTCAGAACAACTATTCTTCCATTCAAGCCTCTATTAGAGAAGACTATTTTTTAAACTTCTCCAGTTATAAGTAAGTTATTGGGATACCATTTACATATTGCTAATGAATTATTTTCAAAATTGGATCAACTGGAATTTGTTTAACATTTACTTCTAGACACATGCATGGAAGCACAAAAGAATTATTAAATTTACGTTTGAGATACCAGTTTTCTGTATGCAGTTATATAGATACATTTACCAAAATAATATTGTTATGATTTTGGTAATTTTTAAGCAGAAAATGAATCATTAAATTAAAATACACTGAAACAGTCACAAGAGTTTTTTGCTTTCTCTTCTGAATAAAACAAAACATAATTTCAGAATATTCAACCTCTCTTGAATTTAGAAGTGTGTTTTTCAGAGAACTTTATTTAATGTTCATTAAATGTAACATACTGATTAATGAAGAGAAACCTGAAATAAGAAGTGCCTAAATTAACTGGTGGCCTTTTGTGGTGTGTTTTAAGACTTTAGAATAGGTTCAATTCTGTTCCACTGCATGGTGAAGTGACCCAATGCACCCATGTTTCTCAGAAAGATCAATTGAAAGCTATTGCATCTTGTTCTCTTATGTTTCAGAGGAAAGGAGAGAATAGGGAATGATTTATGCTCCGAAGACCACAGGGAAAAGAGTCATCCTGCCAGGATGGGCAGGGAGTGGGATTAATCTGATTTTTGTCCTCACCTACAAGAGCACTTCTTAATAAACCAAAGAAGAGAATCATCACTATTTCAAAATCCAAATGCTTTTTTTCACCTTTCATAAACACTATTTCTGAGACAGGAAAAAAGTTATATTGCCCTCTAGACACACATTTCCTCCTCTGTACAGCTTCTGGTTCCAACACTTTTTTCCTGGTCAGATATTTGGCCTTCAAGGTCCTTCCCTGTTTGAAAGCAGATCCTTATGAAGGACATGGGAATGCTGCTCCTCGCTGTGGCCCCCAAAGGATGGGGCAAATGAGACAGGACAGACCTGGCCGACAGGTACTGTCAGCAGTGAAGCTTTAGGGGATTTTGGGCAAGCAGTGGAAGCCCTGACAATACTTGGTAGAACTGAGGTTGAAATTGTGAGGAAAAACAGCCAGGACTATGATCTTGATGTGGGGATTGATTTTTTTTTTGGTTCCCAGTGAAGGGACGAGCAGGAGTTACTGCACTTCCTACCCGAGAGCATTTAAGCAGTGGGATTCTTTTGTACTGTTGAATTTTACACAGCAAGAAGAAGAATTACTGCTATACAGGGAAACTTGTGTGTCTCTTGCAATCTTCTTTTTATAGTGCCTGTCCACAATGCTAAAAATTGCATATAAGCTTGCTCTTGCTAGTCTGGCTTGGAATCTAATAAGAAAATAAAGTTAGGAACAGCATGTGAGACTTATTAAAACTGAAAATTACAAAACACGAAAAACCCTATCCACCCTGTGGTGTGTACTTGCATTTAGGTGTCTTCATAAGATACATCTATCTGCATCACTGCAAATGTGTTCGGTGTTTTGGTGAGGTTTCTTTCGTATCATTTAATAATGTGTAAAATAACTTAAAGCAAGAATAATGGGATGTAGAAAACCATGAAATAAGGAGTGCAGAAGAAAAATGTCATCTTTGCCTGCTATTTTCACAGAGGTAAGTTGGTGAAATCAGTGTTCAGTGCTTAAACTATGAAAAGGATTGAATAGGAATGATGGAATTTCTTGATTTTGTAAGGTAACATTAGAGACACTGAAATGTATTGGTGCCTTTATATCAGAGAATTCTCTAGGAGCAGGTAGCTCTGTATCCATCTATGTGAAAGCACAAAATGAGGAAAAGGAAGAGACCTGTATACCTCAAAACGTGCATTCTGGCCTCAAGCTGTCCATTGCTCAAGTTGTTAATGTTTGAACAGGGTTAGAGATCCATGGACAGAAGAACTGAGAGGGATTTCGATCTTGGCACAGTAGGAGCATCCTGGTGGCAGGATGTATGTGTCTTGGCTGAAACTTCTTGGCTGATGGGCAAAAGATCTGGAATCAGACGGGTTCCAACACTGAAATGGCAGGAAGCCTTGAACAAAATGAAAAGGTTTGGCAGGCTTCATAATCTAGGAGTGGAGTGAGGCTCCAAAACCTGTTCCAAGGCTTCTGCAACTGGGGTTGTGGGTCAGGCAAGAAGATTAGACTCAAGGGCTTGTCTACACGGGAAATTGACTAGTTCTATTGAAATAATGACACTGCTAAAGCTTGGTCAGTTTCCCGATGTAGATGAGTCCTTAGCAAGGCAAAGAAATCCTTCGGAGAGAGGAAAGGCACCAAGCTGGCTGGGCTTATCCATCAGGCTAAACTGTGGCTGTCTCAGAGCTGGTGAGTTCCTCTTTTCAGTCCTGCTTGTTGGGGAAGACCAAGGAACACAGCTTATGACAGCTGAACGTGTCAGCCAGGAAACTGGGGTCCTTCCGACCCTGGACACTGAGACAGGAGCTGCACATTTCCCTGGAATGCCAGCGTCCATCTCCTGTGACTCACACTTCCTCTGCTTGTGTCCTTCAATCCTCATGCCCAAGGGATAAAGAGCAATTGTTTAACTTAACGACTTAACAGTAGAGGACGATGGATGTTTGAATAAACCTGTAGAGCACTAAACTGCTGCGAATTGACATTTGATCAGTGCAATTAAGTAGTGTTTGATGGAACAAAACCGGTTAACACTAGCCCTCCAACCCAGGGAGTGTAAAATCAAGAGTGAATAAGACATTTTGAGCTCTATGCCTCCTCACCAGCAAACCACACCTGAGCTGGCATGCCAGAGGATTCTTGTTGCCGTGAAATTACATGGCAGTTTGATTTTACACTGAAGCTATTGAAACCCGTGAGTAACTAGCTATGAAGGCAATTAATCATTCAGTACATTAATCCCAGGGACAATTAAGTAGGTAGGCAAACCAATTAATTTATTGGAGTCTCTATGTTTTTTCTAGTATGCCATGAGTTCTTGCACTGGAAATTCCCATTTGCAGCTTGAAAGTTGTCAAGAGGGAAAATAGATATCATTGCAGTTCTGGACTTTCTCACCTGGAGGGCACAAGAAACACTTTGAAATTAGGGAATAAAAACTTCAGAGGGCTTCTATGAAATGATCAAAAGGGAAACAGTTAAACATGTGAGCCCAGCTCTAAAGCTGGTGTTTAAGTTAGAAGAATGTGAAGAATGACAACTTTAGAACATACTGAGATGAATGAGAAGGTCCAAACCTCTTGGAGCTATTGCTCCAGGCCCTCTGCAAACTCAGAAGTACCTGCATCAGCTGCGTTTGAGGTACATTTATCAGAATTTAATTTGCAGTCACAATGACTAGAAACACATTATACAACATGCACACTTGGACCTTGGAGGACAGCCGGGCATCAGGGAGAAGCTTCCACAGGCAACAGCACCTGCAGCAAAAAGCACTGTGAACAGAACAGGCAAGCAGCAACAAGTATGGTAATCCAGTCTAGAGACAGGGAGCAATTTTCAGTGCACATTCAGCTGAACTGGAGCTCACTGGCTGCAGAATAGACCTGATTATATCCCCTGCATATGCAATTTACCTACTTTTCTTTCTGAAGAGCTGCGAACTTGCTGTTGCCCTCACCTTTTTTATCCAAAACATGAATCCTTACTATTTTCCCTGAAGCTATAAATTTCCTTGTGGCTGTTCTGAAAAACTGTGTCTTGGTTAACTTTGCTACAATCAGTTCTAGTGCATTTCCTAATACCCACTATGGCCCTTTCAATCTTTTCCAGATCCTACTGCTAAATATCAACACGTGATTCCACCTACATCTCAGCCCTCTCCTAAATCCCCTTCTCTGGTTACTACTTACAATCAAGTCAAATTTGAATGTTTCTTTTCTCTTTTTTTCTCCCCCTTTTTCTCCCC